>ML781048.1:142466-161865 GCA_009831015.1 Picea engelmannii | reverse complement strand
TTCATCTTCCTTCATCTTCAGTTGTTCAAACTATATTCTGTAGGTTTGAAGCTTTGCATCCTTTACCTTCTCATTACCCTCATAACTGCTAATGAGTTTGTCCCACATTTCTTTGGCAGTTCCTAGGTGCATAACTTTTACGAGTTCTACTTCTGCAAGCCCACTCAAGATATCATTCATAGCCATAGCATTGAAGCTAAATTCTAGTTTGTCATCCTTATTAGCTAGCACAACTGGCTTTACATAACCAGTATCTACCACATCCCAGACATATGCACCTAAAGCCATTATGTAGGTTCTCATTCTAACTTTCCAGAAGGCAAAGTTTGTTCCATTGAACAGAGGGGCCTTATTGGTTGAATTTCCTTCATGGCTTGACATGTTTAAGCTCTAGGATCTACCCTTAAATAAAAGGGGTCGTCTTTGATGCCAATTGTTAGACAACTGAGAGGGGGGGTGAATCAATTGTTACCGTGCTTAAACAATTATGCTTCTTTTAAAAACTTTACAAGGCACTCAATGATGATGACAATAATGCAGGGAAATAAATGATGACACATTCAGCATCAGTCACATATATGAGAAACACAGAGACAAATATTTCTCGAGGAAACCTATATAGGGTAAAAACCTCTTTTTCTTTATATGATAAGTAATAGTTACATTCTTTACATTATCATACATATGAGCACCAACTCATAATGAGGCTACAACCTCAGTTTTGCAAGCTGCTACTTGGTGAGAGAACCAACTCTCTGTTTTCTCTAGAACCCACTAGAAGGAAGCAACAACTCTGATTTCTCTAGCACCAACTAGAAGGAAGCACCAACTCCCTATGTTCAAGCACCCACTTGAACCTCTGAGGACACCAGTCCTCCCTAGCTCCTCCCAACCACCCTGAATTATAAATTCTTTGTTACTAAAACTTATTACAACGATATAAAGTTATTCAATGGCTTACCAGCCTTGTCGTTGTTCTGTTACACTGCTCTGCCCTATCTGCATCAGTGTCTTCTACACACCCCTAGCAATTTCTGCTCTTCTTCCTTTTATGCTCTATGTGCCATATCCCTTCAATGAACCATTCCTTGACTGTGCATTTTTTCTCCTGAGCTCTGCCTCCTTGCACACCCCTGAATTCTCCTACACAACGACAACCCTTATCTCTTCTTTTTCATCATTCTTATAGTCTCTGTTGTCTTTGTGCATTCAATATTCACAATCCCTCTGCATGCTCACTCCGCACCAAATTCCTCCACAACTCGAGTGCTCTATCTGATCATCATCGTGACTCTTCAGCTTCTCTGGCCATTTACCACTCATTCAACATCACTATATGTTATACCGAGATTCCTCAGCCTCTCTAGCAGTTTGAGACTCTTTGTCTTCTCTGTGACAGTCGAGCTCACCTTTTCTGTTCCAGTTACAGGCCTCAATGCTCATCCAACTATCAATCGCCTCCATGAACATATTTATCCCTCTTGAAGATTCCCAGAGACTCTTCACCTCCTCTGTCAATCACCCCAAAGTGTCTTCGAGTCCTCTGGCAGAAACCATCAATGGTTTCTGGAAGTTTCACTGTGTCGTGCTACAATAGCCCTCCGATCTTTTTCAAATTCACCTACGTCATTGGATTGGCTCCATGGGATCTTGCATTCATTTCGGCATTTTGACATTCAACAATTCAGCATTCATGTGACCATGTGTCTCTACACTCCCAGTCACGATCCCTGAAAAGGAGCTTGGTTTCTCTAGCTCTTTCCTCCATCTCTCACCGATGTGACCAAGGGCTGTGACCACAGCCTTATGCATAAATCACTTTCGCGATTTCGCGTTTCGTGAATCTGGAGATGATGCATCTCGACTCTCCAGGTCACGATCTCTGAAACCTTGAATGGAGCTTATCTGGATTGACTCCTTCCCTTCTCGTGACCACCAGTGGTGACCATAGGCTGTGCCAAAAAGGTGCTTCATATGTCGTGAGTTCCCACACCATGCTCCATTGACCCCAAGTCAGCGAAATTCCAATCGCTTGACACTTGTGCTTTGATTCGACGGACCAGGTCTGATCTTGAATCAACCGCTCAGATCATATCACGATTTTGGTATCCTTGTTGCATTGTTTCTTGTCTCTCCAAGTCATGATTCACGAAACTCTGAAACAGAGTCGGATCAACGGTCCATGTCTTACCTTGATCTGACGGCTGTGATTAAATCACGATTTTGCTTTTCGTTGTTCCTAAGATGGAGGTGTTCGTCACTCCAAGTCGCAATACGCAAAACCCCGAAATGGAGTCTTTGACATGCTCTGATCTTTCGCCACACATTCTCTTGATCAACAGTCAAGATCTTGTCGTGATTTCGCATATCGTGATTTCGACATTCCTGTGGTATTGTTTCTTGACACTCCAAGTTGCGAGTCGCGAAACCCTGAAGTGATGTAAGCCTGCTGATGTCACATGTGGATTGACACGTGTCGAATTACTGCCATGTGTCACTCAGATTTGAGATTTCCAGTGGCCGAAGATGCCGAATCAACTTGAAACTTGTTCTTGTATGATTGTGCCACGTGTCCTTTCTTTCATAGGCTGCCACTTGTTCTTACAGGCGTGGTCTGTCACATTAACCTCCTAGAACTGACAGACCAGATTCGTCCTCGATCCAATGGCTAGGATCATTTCTCCATTTCGCATTTCGCGATTTCGACACTCTTATGATGAAGGGTCTCGAGCCTTGACCCCTGATCCTACAGCCTAGATCTTTTCACGATTTCGCCACTTCGCGATTTCGCATTCTGGATGTGTAAGTTCTCAACACCTTCAAGTCTCGATATCCGAAACTCTAAAATGGAGTTTTACTCTTCCGATCTTTCCATGCCATTATCCCTGCGCTGTTGTTCTTCTTCCTTACCTTCCTTTCTACTGATCTTACTTGCTTGTTAAACATTTCCAATAACCCTCTGCACTATCTGTTCTGAACTTATCGAGCTTGCTCAAATACTTCTGATACTTCTTCTTGTACTCATGCCATCTTCGTTGTTGTACTTGCCATCAATGACAAGCATATGCTACCTGTTAAACATTTACCAACAGTCTTTCCCATTATGAGTCATCTGCATCAATAACTTTGTTATTATTATCTGGTTCTCATCAATTTTTTTCAGATTTCCATCTACCTTATTTAAGGTTTCATCAATTTCGGCCTGTCCCCTTAGGTTGGTTTCCTGGTTCTCCTGTAAACGGTGGACCAAGTTGCCTTCTATGAGATTTAGGGTCTGTTGGAACTTGTCAAATTCGACTGCCAAGAAGGCCAAGCCCTGAGGCTCACAGCCATCCCCTGACCCTTCCATTTCGGCCTCTGTTTCACTGTTTGGCTTCTTTCTTCTACCCATAAAGATTCCACTGTACCTCTGCATGCGCCAATCCTTCCACAGGTTTGGAGGATCAAATCTCTGATACCACTATAATGATCCCAAGACAATTTTTTTCTTGGAATCACTAACTACCACTGACGTGTTTGATGTGCAGGTGGTTATTGAAGTGTTCCAGTTATTTAAATGGTGTTTATACAAGATTCATCCAACATATGCAAGATCACAACATATTCAAGATATAGAAAACACAAGCATAGATATGACCTTTATTATAAGAAGCATGAATCAGATACAATAGAAAGAGAACATCTGGAATAATCCTCAAATGGCCCCAATAGATAATAGATATGAGTTGTTACAAAATTCTCCTGCTAATACAAACAAGCCTCCAAAGGCTGGATTAGAAATGAAGGTCAATACAAACAGATCTGAGCCGTATGGATGCCAACTCCTCCAGCTCAAGATGCCATGCTCTAGTAGAAGGTTGAAACCCTCAATAAATCGGCCCTGATGAAGGAAGACTCCAAATGAGACCAAACTCTGCCAACTGATAGATTAGGGTGATAGGATCTCCCTCCTGAAGTCTTAGGCCGAAATACTAAGGCCAACCCCTCCAAATACTGAATTCTCTAATGAAGCTGCACCCTCCTGGATGCCTGGAACCCTAGATAACTCAGCCCTGATGAAGGAGGCCTCCAAATGATTTGAACCTCTCCGGGAATATAGATCGGGCTATGGAAAACCCGTGGGAGAAGTTTCTGATCCAGATTCCAGGTAGATCTCCCTAGATCTGAGAAATACTGAATCACAGGATGTCCTCCTAGCCTCCAAGTCGTCCCAAACTGTAGCTGAAGATCTGACAATGATAACTCTTCAAGGAAACCCTCAAAGTGATGGTTGATCACCTGCAAGTAAAACCCAAGTGTTGGAATGCCCAACGTCTCTCCTGATCAACTGGATCAAAATCTCCTTTAGATGATGATGCACCCTTGCTAGAAACTCCTGAATAGTACGGCTCTGTTACTTTTCTGAAGCTATTGGTGGATATGTGATGAGTGTAGAATGGTGTGGGTGGATTCTTTCATCCCCGATACCAAGCTTTGGAAAAAGGTGAGTGGATCTTTCACCACTGAGTTGCTCAAAAGGTTTTGTAACCGTAAAACCCCCAAACTGTATGCTCAAGAGCAATAACAAGAAAATACCAAAATCCAAAATGAATCATAGGTGCACCCCAACCTTCTATTTATACTTTTTCTTATATTTCTCTATTGAGTTAGATTAAATCCCAGGGTTAACTCTTCCAACACTTCTATTCTTTCATTGAGTTATCTTTTACTCCTTTTTACCTTTTTCTCAGGTCAACTTAAGAATATAACCTCAACCTAGTTGACCTTTCCCCCTTAGTGTGAGACTCTGGCCTAGTGGGGATTCCTAGGCCACTGTGTCTCCTCGATACCTCTTCATCAAGAGGTGGGGGACATTACATTCCCGTCCCCCCTCACTTGAGATTAATCAATTTTATCCTCCCCTCTTGGTGACCATTATCTCTCATGCCTCCAAAAAAGACTAGGTAAGTTGGGTTAACTTGGAAAAGAAAGAAGTCGAGGCTTGGGAAATCCTAGAGATACAACAAACCTTCATGGGAGAGGAAGATAACAATGTTGTAGAAATGGAAGAAGGTGCGTTGCAAGAACCAACCACACCATTCCAAGATCTACAAGATTAATGGATGAAAGTGTCCAATACGAAAAAATAAAACCACCCTAGTGAACGTATACCTACATGGAAAGAAATAAACACCAAAAAATATTTTAGATATGTATTAGATGTAGCAGTGAAACCCCAAGATCTTGAGCTCTGATACCAAATGTTATGAACCAAAATGCTAAAAATCTCATAAATTACAGAAGTACACACCATGTATAGAATGTCAACGTGGAGCACAATTCTAATATAGATAAGTTACACAATAACTCCTTAAATAATAGGGGAAACCCCTCCAAATAACCAAATACCTTTCATACTTCACAATTCCATGTCAATAATGAATACACAATCTCTTATATATATCTATTCACACTTGCACATGAGGCCCCTTTATCACTAGGCCGACCCTATTACATATGTATTTACACATTACATGTACATTTAGGAACATATATGCCCCCCCCTTGGGGTCATATCATATACCTTTAGCCATGTATATGCCTCCCATGGGGTCATATCATATACCTTTATCCATGTATATGCCCCCCTTGGGTCATAATATAGTACCCTCCTTCGAAAATCTTTGTCCTCATAACTTTTTATTTAAAGGCTTCACATGTGATGAAACCAAGTAATATGATTTTATTATGTTCCTACTTTCTTCATTCCACTGTTGATGATCTATCCATCAAAAATCAATTATTTTCGGTCCTAATCCTTGGTGTCTGGTTGTTGCATAATTTTCTTTCCTTTGATTCCATGTATTTTTGTTGAAGCTTCTCCAATTTGTAGTGGTTTTTGGTCTTTGATAATAGCTTGTTGAATAGTAGTTTGGGGATGCCTTGTTCCATGAATATTAAAAGGTATTCCATATTATTCCTTCATAATGTTGATATCATTCTTCTTGTCTTCCGTGAAATGTTTTTTGGTAATGAGGGTGTCGATACAGTTTCACATTTGATGTTCTTCTTTCACTCTACACATGGATTTCATCTATCTTCTCTTCAATGACAATGGAATCCTCGATCATCTTTGCTTGGTCCTTGATTACTCTAGCCTTGGAGATAATACCATCATATTTGGCATGTACATCCTCTAGATGGAGTTCAACTTATTAAAGTATCCTCTGTTTACCTTCTTGAATCTTGTCTTCTCTATCCTTTTCAAGCTGCAAGGTGATCCCATCTATAAAATTTTGACATCCTTCTTCAATTTTGGCTTGCATTTCTGACTTTACCTCGTTTGTATTTAAGGATTCCTCAAACTTGTTCCAAATTTCAGCTTCTAGTCTTTTGGTAGATTCTTCATCCAAGATTCTTGTTTCTTCTTTATTTTGAAAATTCTTCTTTTCTTATTTCAATCTCTTAACCTCATCCAATAGTTTTTTTATTATGGCTTCGTAATCTACATATCTCTTCATCTTTCTTTTTCAAATCTTCTCTTGATTCATCTTTTCCCACTTGCCTTTGCTAGTCTTTTCTTGCTTTAGTTTCTTAACCTCCTTAATGAATGATTCATTAAGGGATATTATCTTAGATAGATCCTCATCCTTCTTCTTAATCTCTTCCTTTTCTTCTTTTAATTCATCTTCAATTCTATACATTTCCTCCATTTTTGTATCCCTAATCCATTTATCTGAGAAGATTTTTTCAAATTCTTCCCATGTGCAGTGAAATCTAGTATTTTGATCAACATTCATCCACCACTTCTAATCTTCATAAAAAAAATAATCTCTTGCTTTCCTAGGAGTCATATTATATTCTATTACCAACCTCAACCATTCCATAGGATTGATTTCATCTTTATCTTCATCTCCTATAAATTTAGGTATTTCCATTGATTCTTAATTAAGGTCTAATCCCAACCCACAAATCACAAACTCAATATATTAAGGATAAATATATCAAATAGTTGTAATACTTTTTCCAATATGCTCTTCTATGTGTTATCTTTCAAATGGATCTTGAATCAGCTCAATCGGACATTCCAATCAAAAGTTATGATAGTTTAAAGTGAACATACCTTGGAAACCCTGATTTGGAGTCTGTCCTCCTAGCCGACCTTATGTATGATGTATCTCTACAATTTAGGCCTTTATTAGTCTAAAATTGCGACCTGTAGTACTATGAAAATTCTTCTTTGTAATTCCACAGGTCTGACCAAAATTTGATGTGCCAAGTGAAAGTTATGGTAACTTCCCTACACCTTGCTGATTTTTGGCCTTTCCAGGAGAGAGCACTTGTAGAACGTTCCCCGTGTGTTATCACCTGCTAATTTGCATTAATTTTTCCCAAAGCATCTTGTCCTTGTGTTATCTTTCCACTCAGATTGCAAAAAAATTTCATCAGCTCTGTCAAGCTCCCATCACCTAAATCCTTCACTCAATTGATCACCCAAAATAGTCATGTCTTTCATGAGTCAATAATTTGGAAAATATACCAAACATATACCTAGCCTTAATTCTTATCTAAATCCCTTAGTTCCATCACTTCATTCATTTTTACCCTTATTTTCATATTCCTGTTGAAAACAAAAAAAAATATTCATTTTATTTGCACCCTTATCCTATCCACAAAGTCATGGGTTAAGCCTCATATGCCCAAAGTCCTTAGAAAATAGAAAAAAAGGTTTATTATTATTAATATAAATATTTTTATATTAAAGTATTTATATTAATATTTGATCCAATATTTAATTTATGGAATCAGGGCACGAATCTCAATTTATAATATGGAAAAGTCAAAGGGTGGATGGAGGGCGCACATACATATCTAGCATAGAATTAACACGGAGGTTAATTATATGAAGGTGTGTCGATATATAAACCAATGGTTTTGGTTGGGGAGACGTGTCCTTACGTGGTAAATATCGAGGGTAAAAGTAGTGTGGATTAAACCACTTTTCTCCAGCCCAAAATAATAAATGCAACCATTTATCATATGGTTTATGTGCAACATATATTCCAGAAATTCATTTCAATAATAATTATGGTATTTCCAATAAATGAGATTCTTTCTCACGGTGAAAAGGTTTTATAGAGGTAAAATTTAAGTTTTACTTATTTAAGAGATTAATGTTTAGTTCCATAGAAACAAATTAAATGGGAAGATGCACATGAAAGGAAGACTTGGATAATTCTTTATCCAAAGGTTTTACAGAAGTAAAAGAAGAAGATCAAAAGTAAATGGTAACAATAAGTGTTTTTCACAGTGAAATGGTAAATTGGGAAAACAAGACATGGTTTTCAAAACCACGGGCATGAATTGAATTATGGAAATTTAATTCTACGGGATAGAAAAATATTTGGGAATTATGTTTTATTCAAATATATTATTCCCAAATATTTAATGAGAGTATGGATAAATGGAATTAGATTTGGAAGAGTATAAGTGACATTTCAAAGAGAATGTGGCAGAGGAAGGAGATGAAGCATTAGAGGAATTTGCAGGGATCATGAAACGTTTTTTCTGAAAACTTTCATTTGTAATCATTGTAATCAATTTTAGAAGCTGAAACATTTCAGTTCAGCTATTGTAATCAGTTTCTAAGGAACTAGAAATTGTATAAGTTTTAGAGGTTCCAAATGAATTAATGTGGGCAAACGTGCAAGGGCACACATTCTCGTTGTTTTGAACTCCATTGTAATTTTCTGGAGCTGAATTGAATAGATATGCAGAAGCTTTTGAAGTCTCTATGAAAAGATTCTAATGGTGGTGATATGAGTTTTGTATCCTTTCATTGTATGTATTTCCTGTGTTCTTTCATTCCATTTACATTTTCTTTTGTTTAAATTGGAGAGTTAAAGGCCTAGAATTCGTCTTGTCACACTCTCATCTTAAGAAATTTAAACTGTGTATATTTCTTCTTAACTAATTCATAATTCATTTCAGTAATGCTTGGAAGCAGCTATTTGTTTTCTCCTTCCTCTTACCACTTTGATTAAACTCAATTTACAACTCAAATTCATTGCCTTGTTTAGCCTTTATCCTCTAGATAGTTCTGCCAGCCATTCATTGTTTTCATTCACTTTCAGAATTTTGACTCCATAGCGCGAAGTGTCCCTCCTCTTCCTAGCCAACAAATTTATAAAAAAAAACCCAAAACAAACCAAATCTAGCCACTGATTATCAAAGAAATACCAAGTGATAAGAGAGATCCCTCTCTGAGTTGAGAAGGATAGTGCCCAGCTCTAAAGTAGGTTGAAATAGTTACCTTTGTCATTTTTCTATCAGCTGGACAAAATTTACAGAGTTCTAACATTCTGGTGCCCCTGCCGGGGAACAAAGGTGAAATATTCCCTGGGAGAAACGACAAAGTTTAGATCTGAGTACTGATGGTGAAGAGTATTCAAACAAAAAAAGGTTGTACATCATTCACCTGACGACTCCATTTTCAAGAATCTAGGATTCAAAATTTGTATGGCGACTCCACTGTCCGAAGACTCAGTAGCCTAAATATTTTATTTATGACTCCACTACTTCAAGATGGATTACATATCTATAAGGTATGCTCCAATGAATCGCTCTCATATTCCTAGATTTCCAAATCGTATTCCTCACATAAATTGGAAAAAATATTTGCCTAAATTCGAAGATGGGAAAGGAAATGATGATACCTTGCACTTGATTAGATTTCACATGCAGATATGTAAGTTGGGGGTTGAATTTCATGAGGATTGCTTGATGAAATTTTTTATGGATTCTTTAGAGGGGAAAGCAAGAATATGGTATGAATGTTTAAAACCAGGCAACTTATACTCTCTTAAGGATTTCCTCATAACATTCTTTAAACATTATGGAGAATATAATCCTTCATTCTTGGTGTTTGAAGATTGTTGTGAATTTTGTGAACATTTCATTAAGTACCTTGAAAATATTTTTGGTGATGAAGAGTGTATGAACGATGAAATCATAGAAGCCCTTTATTAATATTCATCCCAACAATAAATAGTATCCTCTCCTTTTGTTGAAGGTGAATTTGATCAAGAAATTGTTGTTGAAAGTCATTTTCCTTCTCCTGAACTTGATGAAGATATTCAACAAGATTTCCAACAAGACAAAGTGTTTCAAAGTTGTCTTTCTTCCCCTATGAACGACGTGGTTGTTCAAATTCTAACTAACCTAGACATGGATGAGGATTCTAAAACTTCATCTATGGAGACTTCAAACAGTGAACAAACAAATTACATAGAGTTTCAGGAAAGCAACAAAACAACGTATGCCATTTTCAATTAGAAATACAAAAAGATAATGAATAGGTAGTGGTTTTATTTGATTCATTTGAAAATGCATCCATGGGAAATCTAGACTGTGAAATAGTGCATGATGTTATCTTTTCACATTTTCAAGAAGATTGTGAGCATGAACATATTTTCATTCATTCCTTTGAAAGTCAAAATGACAGTCCTCAAGCAAATTTCCAGAAGTTTAATAAAACCAAATCAAAATTGTTTGATGAACAAGAGGATAGCCTTGATGCACATAATATGGATTTTATATTTGAAGATGTTCAATAATGTATGAATTTTTTTGTTGATATGCATGGAAGAGTAGACAAACCTACTGCTTCCATTTCATTTGAAAATGTTCTTAAAACAGAAGAAATAGAGCAAGAACAACAAACACTTATGAAAGAGGCTTGTCTTTCTATTTTTGCTCATCTAGAAGAAATGATTTTTCACGGTTTTCAAGATCATGTGGCCATCCTATTACACTCTTCATTGAAGGAGGAGTTTGTTTCATTCATAAGCTCAGGTTTTGGATTCAACTTTTGTTTTCAACTGCTATGTTTTACATTTGTCTGTCTGTTTAAGAAAGTTGTGAGCAGAGAAAAATTGGGAAGCTAATTGCTTGATTGGTTGCATTGGCACATTAGCATCACTTGATTGAGTATTTATTTCAGCAATTTTAGAGTAGATAGGAGTGTGAAAATAAGATTGTTGGTCAAGAATTTTTTGGATTGGATTTTCAGTATTGTCTATAGTCAAATTTTAGCGGTGTATTCAGTGTTTAGTATCCATTTGAGAGAAACGTGCAGAGTTTAGTTTTCAGCAAACACTGGTGACAGGTCAGAGAAGGGTACACACACATGTTTTGGGAGCAACCCAATGGATCAGGCACCAGGGCTACGATTTCTTTGCTACCTCACAGGGAGGATAGCATCCCCAGTTGGAGCCTATGTTATCACCTGCTAATTTGCATTAATTTTTCCCAAAACATCTTGTCCTTGTGTTATTTTTCCACTCAGATTTTAAAACTTTTTCACCAGCTCCATCAAGCTCCCATCACCTAAATCCTTCACTCAACTGATAATCCAAAATAGTCATGTCCTCCATGAGTAAAAAAATTGGCAAATATCCCAAACCTATACCTAGCCTTAATGCTTATCTAAATCCCTTAGTTCCATAATTTCATTCATTTTTACCCTTATTTTCATATTCCCGTTGAAAATAAAAAAAATATTCCTTTCATTAAGCACCCTTATCTCATCCACAAAGTCACGTGTTAAGCCTCATATGCCCAAAGTCCTTAGAAAATAGAAAAAAGGGGTTTATTATTATTAATATAAATAATTTATATTAACATTTGATCCAATATTTAATTTATGGCATCACGTCAAATCATGGGCACAAATCTCGATTTATAATATGGAAAAGTCAAAGGGTGGATAGAGGACGCACATACATATCGGGCATAGAATTAAAGAGGAGGTTAATTATGTGAAGGCAAGCCAATATATAAACTAGTGGTTTTGGTTGGGGAGATGTGTCCTTACGGGGTAAATATTGGGGGTAAAAGTAGTGCGGATTAAACCACTTTTCTCTGGTCCGAAATAATAAATGCAACCATTTATAATATGGTTTATGTGCAACATATCTTTAATTAATTTCAATAATAATTATAGAATTTCCGATAAATGAGATTCTTGCTCATGGTGAAAAGGTTTTACAGAGGTAAAATTTAAGTTTTACAAATTTAAGAGATTATTTTTTAGTTCCATGGAAACTAATTAAATGTGAAGATGCATGCAAAAGGAAGACTTGGATAATTCTTTATCCAAAGGTTTTACAAAAGTAAAAGAAGAAGATAAAAAATATTTTACCAAAGATGGTAAGCATGGTAAGCAAGACATGGTTTTCAAAACCATGGGAAAGAAACCAGTAAATGGTTTCCACGGTGAAATGGTAAATTGGAAAAACCATGACACAATAAATGTTTTTCACAGTGAAATGGTAAATTGGGCAAACAAGACATGGTTTTCAAAACCACGGGCATGAATTAAATTATGGAAATTTAATTCTACAGGATAGAAAAATATTTGGGAATTATTTTTTATTCAAATATATTATTCCCAAATATTTAATGAGAATATGGATAAATGGAATTATATTTGAAAGAGTATAAGTGGAATTTAAAAGAGAACGTGGCAGAGGAAGGAGCTAGAGCGTCAGAGGAATCTACAGGGATCATGAAAATTTTTTCTGAAAACTGTCATTTGTAATCATTGTAATCAGTTTTAGAAGATGAAATGTTTTAGTTCAGCTATTGTAATCAATTTCTAAGGAACTTGAAATTGTATAAGTGTTAGAGGTTCCAAATGAATTAATGTGGGAAGAAGTGGAAGGGCACAAATTATGGTTGTTCTGAACTCCATTGTAATTTTATGGAGCTGAATTGAATACATATGCAAAAGCTTTTGAAGTCTCTATGAAAAAATTCTAAAGGTGGTGATATGAGTTTTATCTCCTTTCATTGTATGTATTTCCTGTGTTCTTTCATTCCATTTACATTTTCTTTTGTTTAAATTGGAGTGTTAAAGGCCATGAATTTGTCTTCTGACACTTTCGGCTTAAGCAATTTAAAATGTGTATATTTCTTCTTAACTAATTCAAAATTCATTTCAGTAATGCTCTGATGCAGTTATTTGTTTTGTCCTTCCTCTTACCACTCTGATTAAACTCAATTTACAACTTAGATTCATTGCCTCATTTAGCCTTTATCCTCTGGAGAGTTCTACCAGCCATTCATTGTTTTCATTCACTTTCATAATTTTGACTCGATAGCCCGAAGTGTCCCTCCCCTTCCTAGCCAACAAATTTATAAAAAAAACCCAAAACAAACCTAATCTAGCCACTGATTATCAAAGAAATACCAAGTGACAAGAGAGAGCCCTCTCTGAGTTGAGCGGGCCAGTGCCTAGCTCTAAAGTAAGTTGAAATAGTTACCTCTGTCATTTGTCTATCAGCCAGACAAAATTTACAGAGTGCTAACACCATGCACAATAATTGATATACAATTCTGAAAATTGTACTCGAAATACTATGTACTATCCACTATTCAATGCAACTTGTCTCACTCAATTTCGATTCTCTATGAAGACGTTATGATTGTTTTAACCAGAACACCTATTTGAGACTAGTCAATAGGACTAGTGAGCTACCCTATCGTACACATGTTGTATATACAAAAGTAGGATGACCTAGAAGCTGGAATTTTTATCAAAGATACATTGATAATTTCTGTGAATACACTTTGGATTTCAGGGTCTGAAATGTGACAAAAAAAAAATTATAGCGAAAATTCCATGATGACTAAATTCTGGATGATTCCAGAACCCTATCTTACACAGGCTATATCTTTGAAGTTTAAGGCCTCGGGAGCTAAAATTGTAACCCCACGTACCTTGATCCATCTAATAAATATCCTCCAAGGGGTTCCTTCTGAAACTTCGTAGACAAAAAATTGTAGTGAAAAATCCAAGGTGCCTCAGACGTAGCAGCGAAACCCCAAGGACTTGAGCTCTGATACCAAATGTTATGAACCAAAATGCTGAAAATCTCATAAGTTACAGAAGTACACACCATGTACAAAATGTCAACGTGGAACACAACTCCAATATAGATAAGTTACACAATAACTCCTTAAAGAATAAGGGAACCCCCTCTAAATAACCAAATACCTTTTATACTTCACAATTCCATGTCAATAATGAATACACAATCTCTTATATATAGTTATTCACACTTGCACATGAGACCCCTTTATCACTAGGTCAACCCTATTACATATGTATTTACACATTACATGTATATTTAGGTCCATATATACCCCCCTTTGGGATCATATCATATACATTTAGTCATATATATACCCCTTGAATCATAACACAATTGTGTTCTCATCTTATTCATATTTATTCTTGTCACCTAGATTTAAAAAAAACTTCGAAAGAAAAAGAAGAATCATTACTTAGGAATCCCTTATTTTGGTACAGATGGGAAATCCTCTTATAGAAACGACTCTATTATTCCATTATGTATCTCTTTTATATCTAAATAAAACTATGCATTTTGTTTAAAAACAATATAACATTTTCCATTATTAAAATAAATAAAATGGAAAATAAATGTCCTATTTTAATATAAACACAACAAAAAAATATTAATATAAATATTTTTTATCATAAATCCATATTAATATAGATAGGTTTATAAATGAATTTTTTTCTCCTTTTTAATGTTTAATAAATCACCACTTTATTATTACCTAAGAATTTTATTAATCACAAAAGAGGGGTAGGAAGACCACCTTTACTACTAACTAACAATTTTATTAATAACCAAAAAATTACATAAATATATATTATTTGTGCAAAGCGACCCAAAATTTACACACATCTCTTATATATAAAATATTACATTAACATAGAATCCACTTTAATATGATTTAAGCATTTTTAATTATTTACCTAAGACTTAGGTAAATATTTTGTACCAAAGTTACTTATGATGTGAAGATGTAACTCTCTAAAACAATATTAGCGTGGAAACAAAAAGTATAACAACAAATAGGAGTGCCAACTATTTATTAATTATATGCTTTTGATGCACATAAATAGATGTAATTTAAAAAAAATCAATCTCATACTTCTATATTGTTAGACAATTTATAATAAAACCTTATTGTATTGAAAAGCATATAGTTATATGCTTTTTGATGCACATAAACAGATGTAATTTTTTTTTAAAGTCAATCTCATACTTCTAGATTGTTAGACAATTTATAATAAAACCTTATTGGAAAACATATAGTTATATGTTTTTATGCACATAAACCGATGTAATTAAAAAAAAATCAATCTCATACTTGTAGATTGTTAGACAATTTATAATAAAACCTTATTGCATTGAAAAACATATAATACATTTTACAACAACCAGTATAAAGGAAATGTACTGTGTTTAATTAAGGAAATGTAAGTTCGTATTTAATATTGATTTGACGCATGATATAAGTAAGTTCAATATAATATTTTAAAACATTAAAAGAAATAACAATTCATTCAATGATATACAAAAGAAAATTTAAGAAAAATAGTATTAAGAAATATTACACATATACACTGTAGCATAACTCATTTTATTCAAAAATATTTTAACTACTAAGAAAATTGAATATTTTGTTTATTTATTTTGATGTTTATTGAATTTAAAGTTAAGGTAAAATTGTGTTGGTATTAAGGAAAGTAACACATTTACAATCATAATTTGGTTACATGTTTTTTCTTTTAATTGACTTTTTTTTTTTTTAAGAAATATAGTTTCTCGATTAATATTATATGGGGTAGGGGTAGGGTAATATTAAAGAAAATATAATATGTTTTTTTTAATATTACTTTTCATTCTCAATCGAATTTTTTTTGAAAGAAATATAATTTTTTGGGCAACATAGGGTGGGGGTGGGGGGTAATATTAATGATAATATGTTTTCTCTAATATTACCCCCCACTCCATATTATGTTTTCTCTAATATTATCCCCCTGCCCCACCCCCACCCTCATATAAGGTGGGGGTGTGTTTTATTTAATATTACCACTACCCCACCTTCATATAATATTACCCCTATCCCCACCCCCACCCATCATATATGTTTTCTTTAATATTACCCCGCACCCCCACCCTAATATATGTTTTCTTTAATATTACCTCCCACCCCCACCTCCACCCTCCATCCTCAATTGATTTTTTTGGAAGAAATATAGTCTCTCGGGCAACATAGGGTGGGGGTGGGGGGTAATATTAAAGATAATATGTTTTCTCTAATATTACCCCCCACTCCATATTATGTTTTCTCTAATATTATCCCCCTCCCCCTCCCCCACCCTCATATAGGGTGGGGATGTGTTTTCTTTAATATTACCGCTACCCCACCCTCATATAATATTACCCCTATCCACACCCCCACCCTCATATATGTTTTCTTTAATATTACCCCCGACCCCAACCCCCACCCTCATATAGTATGAGGGTGGGGAGTAATATTAGAGAAAACATAATATTATGAATTCCAAGTGAGAATACTATTACCTTCTCACCCCCTTATAGACAACCCCCTTCTTCTTTGTTTTTTCAAAAAACTCGATGAAATTTGAGCTTGAAACCTCTATAAAAATTTAACACGTAAACATTTACCATTCAAACTAACCTTTAAAACCTTTTTAATTAAAAAACATGAAATAGATTTTAATCCACTCATATACATACAAATCATAATATCATTTCATATAATCCCTCTAAATGGAACAACATACTCAACCCCAAAGTAACTTCATAACTCCTTTAAAAAAAACACCCTTACAAAAATTAAATCTTATAAAATAATAAAACTAACCATTAAAAAAACAAAACAAAAAAAACGTTAATATACTTATATATACCACAATTAAAATTTTGTAAAATAAAATTTAATTTAATAACTTACAACATTTTTTTTTCCTCATCTTTTTTAACCTTTAAAAATTATACAAAATCTCGTCGTTCTTTATTTTTTCTATGGTCTTTATTTAATAAAAAACATCAAATGAATAAGTGCACTCTAATAATTGTTTTTTATCAATATTATAGATATTTAATAAACATAATTGATAATGTAATATTAATACATAAAACATATGTTAAAGTCACTATTCTTCCCAACATGTAATTATGATCTAAAGTTTGATGGAATCATTTCACTATAACAAACTTTCATTCACCACACCAAAACAAACACAGACAAAGACACATTATGAACGGGGAACCAAGCTTTATGTATTTTATTTGAGATAAAGGTTACTCCCATTTTCAATAAAGGGTAATATTTTTTTTTTTTAATAATACTTATCTAAACATATTAAAGTAAACCCTAGACACTTTACAATAATTGCAGTTTTTAAATGTAGATACGTGGAAAATATAATTAAAAGTGGAAGATGATAAATTCCACCTAAAGAAATATGATTCAAAAGCAAATGATGCATAATTTCATAATAAACAAATTTGTGATATGTCAAATTCCACCGCAATGAATTGAACATTTAATTAAAATATGAGTAAACTAATGAGATTATGGTGCACCATTGGATACAAATATTTTTGGAATTAAATGTTTTTTATACTTTTGTTTTAGTGATATGTTCACATATCACATCAAAATAATTGAATGCCAAATAATTTTTTTTCTATTTTTTATTTATATACTGATTCTTTTATTTTTATCTTTTATAATATTAGGAAGTAGAATCACAAGTTAAATATATATCAAAACAGCCACTTGAATATTATATATTGCTTTAATCATTTAAAAATCTATAAATTTTTAATATTAATAAAGGTTTAATTTTTTAACACACATTCATAACAATTGATATCAATAACCATATGGAAGCTTCCGAGTCTCCGAAATTGCAAGGGTGCGTTGTCTAAACATATCATTCTAGTGTTGCAACAAAGGGGATCAAGTATAACAATGCCCTCTCTTTTCATGTAAAACTTAGCCAACTTTGTTGAAAGGATTTCTAGTCTTGAAATAAGTGATTAAATTTGAAGAGACCTAAGTTTTGTTTGAGAGTATATAATTTTCCAATCCTTTCATAATGAAAAATTGTAAGACAAAATTTTGTTTGAGAGTATATAATTTTCCAATCCTTTTATAATGAAAAAGTGTAAGAGGAAATAATTTTTAATTGGTAAGATTAAATTAAATATACACTTCATAAAAAACATTAAATAAAATGTTTCTTTCTAATTTATTAGTATGTTAAAAATTAACAAATCAAAATAACAAGAGTTAAAATGGATCTATGCTTATCTTTAATGTTTGGATTTTTTTAAGAATGTAACATCCCCGCTATAATCCACAATTTAATTAATACTTAATCTAGATATAATGTGTGGCTATGACTAAGCGATGTAATATGCAAATTGTATTCCTATGTTTTAATAATAAAATGCCATGCCAACTGCTAAGGAGAAATGGATAGAGATGGAGGTTGAACTAATCCACAAGAGAGGGGAGAGTCTAAGAGAATGCATAAGAGGGCTCCAACGGGGAGTTACCCATGTATATTAATTCAACCCATTATCTTAAATTTGTTATTGATATATGAACCTTCTAATTAATGATTGAGTGTTCCCAAAGCCAATCATTGAATACATGTAAGAGGGTGGGTACGAGTGGTCACATCCCATAGTTATTGGGAGGATGGGGGTTGAGTACAATCATCTTAGGGAAGTGTGTGAGTCAAGCAAGAAATCTAAAGGAGAGGAAATTTGTATGGGTAGAAACTACAATTTATACATGCAGTTTTGGGGGCATGATAAATAAGTAGAGAGCAAGAAAGAGAGCTTGGAGCTAGAACATCCATGGAGGGACATTTCTAGAGCGGGTTGGAGAATTTATGGAGCGTATTTGGAACTGAAGAATGAAGAGCCAAGTTATCAGGGATGAAGAGTGAAATCTTGTGTAAGTTGCATTGTAAAAAAAAGTGTTTGATGTTGGTTGTTGGTAGTTTTTTTGGTAGTGAGTTCCCTTGAGTTCCCAGCTGGGAGATTTTTGGTAACCTGTGCCAAAGAGACCATGCTAAATGAATGGGATGCCCGAGGGTCTGAGATCAATGAAGGGGTACATTCCTTGGGCTGGACATGTTGAGAAGAAGAGAGCTAGTGGAAAATCAATATAGATGTAGGAGAATACCAATGGGTTGTGAGTTTGATGAGTTGTGAGTGGATAGTGAGAGACCACCCTATTTTGTGGATTACTAGCCTCAATGATCTAAAAAATGAAGAAGACTTGAAAAACTTGAATAATTATTGCAAGTGAAATGTTATGTGTTTAAAGCAATAGGATCAATTTGCAAGACATAATTAAGGATTACTTATGCAAAATACACATAGACAGCAGCATAAACAATGAACATCAGCACATAAACACAACAACTTGATAAAGGAGTTCACCCCTCTCCGGGCTACATCTCCTGGTCCAGCTTCCAATGGATCATTAT
>ML781048.1:114751-136996 GCA_009831015.1 Picea engelmannii | reverse complement strand
TGAATGTCTCTCTGCAACTTGCGGTGAATGAAACTGCTTCCTCCTCGTCGGATAAGAACTTGGCTCCACAATTTGACCTTCTCCTCTTGTGAGTTTCAACCTTGTGAGCATCAGAAACAAAACTTGCAAACAATCAAGTCTTCTAAACCAGTGCTCTGATACCAACTTGATCTAAAAAATGAAGAAGACTTGAAAAACTTGAATAATTATTGCAAGTGAAATGTTATGTGTTTAAAGCAACAGGATCAATTTGCAACACATAATTAAGGATTACTTATGAAAAATACACATAGACAGCAGCATAAACAATGAACATCAACACATAAACACAACAACTTGATAAAGGAGTTCACCCCTCTCCGGGCTACATCTCCTGGTCCAGCTTCCAATGGATCATTATTATTGAATTGCTCAAAGTGCTAAAAAAACATGCCTTACAATGCTCAAAATGACAAAATGACTGCTCCAATGGCTTCCCAGCATCCCAAAACCCCTGTCTAGGCTCTTTCGGCACCTCAATCGGTCGAAAAATGAAGAAGTTAGGCCTCCTGGAAGTCTCCCTCTTCAATCTTGCTGTCTCTAGTTCTACAAATTGCACCCTTGCTTAGAAAACCTGGCTCACATGCTCATTTAAGTGTAAAAACTCAGTCCCGTATGCAACCACGCACCGGTACAAACCGTAGGACGGTTAAGGGCGCGCCAACCCCTAACCGCCTCGGCGTCTGGGCACATGGCGCATAGAACCTTGGGCTAGGCGAAATAGTAGTTTAACCGTTCAAAACCATATAACTCCCGGGTGGTTAACCCACCGGTCAAACCACACGCACATTTAACCAAAGGTTCAAAACTCCTGCGCGCATGTTTTAATACAATGGCAAACATATATATATATATATATATATATATATATATATATATATATATATGCAACATTGCAATACATTGCAATTCAATACATTATAATGCGCGCGCCAATGGTTCGGGTTTTAAAATATACGGTCGTATGTAAAACAATGTGTCCACGGGTCGGGGCTTAGCCCCGACCCGCCCCCCTTTCCAACTATTACAACACACGACTTTAAATATAAGCGCGTTCACATCATATTCAAGGAACATCGGTGGGAAAGTTGGCTAGCGGAGTGTTATGAAGTCATTGGTGTTGGGGGAGGTCCGGGGGTCAAACCCCACGGACTCACCATACAATTTTACATAACCAATTAAACAAAATTGAAGGGGACACGTGGCACCTCCAGATTGGGCCACGTGTCCTCATCCCATTTGCCAGCAATCCGGACACGTGTCAACACACGACTCGTCAACATCAACCAATAAAAATGTGCCACGTCATCCACCTGCCATGTCACCGTATAGATGGTACGACCTTGCCACATCACCGTACGGACTGTACGGACAGGTACAGTCAACACCCAAAAATTTTACCTGTTTGGCTTGGCAAACAGATCGCGATATCTTCACCATACGGACTCCGTTTGAGAAAGTAAATATACTGCCGGAATCAGGAAGATGAGACAGACGCAATGACACTGTTTTCATCGCATTCTGAGCACTTTGAAAATTGAGCAAAATTTGATCCCCTAATCACTCAACTCGAGGGTGATTGGATGTTGATATTTGAAACAATCAATCCATGGTTGGGTGGAAGGTCCATCCTGTTATAACTCCAGGAAACTCTCCTAGGTTGTAAGTCCGAGATGCCTGGTAAAGAGAGAAACTTGTGATCTGTATTATAACATAAGAAAGTCTATTACAATATGGTGTAGCCTCAGTCTCTCCATAATCGAACCCTGTGTTCATCTTTAGTTTTCAACTTTATAGCCTTTACAACACAGTATCAAGATACTGAATTAATGGATCAGATATGCCTAAAATAGAAAGTCAAAACTAACTTGCAAAAGATAAGGAATGATCCTCAAAATGAGGTCAATCCAACATTTCATGGTCTTCATATCTTGTAGAGTCCTTTTGTAGTGCAGAATAGCCTTCCAAGGATGATTGAAGACTCTTCCAAGAGATAAAATCAAATTTGTTGAGGTGTGCAAAAAACCCTGATTTTCTACCTTTTAAAAAGGTACCAAAACTGATTGAAACACCTCTTCTTTCCCTTATCCATCAAAAATAGCTATTGGATATGACTTGATAATTCAAGAAATGTCCATTCGAAGAGGTTTCAAACCATTCCAACTCAAAAAATCTCGATCCAGGCAAAAATTCAGTCATTCTGGCAGTAACAGGCTTTCGGTGACTAACTCAGGTAAAAATTAGGTTCTTTAACCATCGAAAGCTCTTCTTTTGGTGGTTAATGAGCGCTTTTCAGGCTCGCCTAAACCACCAAAAGTCAGAGTTTCTTTAAACTTCAAAATTTCAAAATTCCGATTACCTGGATGATTGCTTGAAGGTTGTTGGTAAAATCTCCTTGGATCTGATTTTCCATTTGTGTTCTGTGGATGTCCTTTGGCTGCCATTTGTTCTTTATTTGTTGCCTTGAAATCTATACATATTTCTTCTATACCTACAGTTTCAGCTGCATTTGCCTTTGTAGAGGTCTCTTTGGTAGTCCATGGTGGAGACCAGACACTATCATTATTGAATCTTTCAATTTTGCGTGCATGATCAGAATTGACATGATTCTCAGTTATCTGAGATCTTGAAGCCTCTCTCACATAGTCTACATCTTGTATTCCTCTTGGAACTTCATTTGGAATCTTTAAGAGTACAAAATTCAAGCAATTCTTCTATGAGAGCCTCCACTGGTGCCATTGCATTTGCAATTTTGGCTAATACAAAACGCAACTTTAAAGAAAGTAGATGTATTTTCTCCACTTCAAAATCTTTAGCAACATTGATTGAATGGCCTCCCATAGAGAAATCTTTGAGAATGATGTCTTTTTCCACTGTATTATTTTGGTCCTTACATCCCCATGTGTCCTGAAGTAGTGAATATAAATCCATTTCACAAGATGCAAACAACTTTGAGACTAGATTTGTCTCCCTTTCATTTTTAACCTGGCCCCATATAGTTTACAATTTGTAAGAAAGATTGCTTAACTGATATGAAATATCCCTTTTACTATAGTCTGTGTAATTTTGATTTGGTTCTGAGCTAGTTCCTGTCATCTTGCAAGACCTCATTTGTGTTGTTGTGTCGTCTCATGCCTGAGATGGATAGCAATCGTTCAATGAATTGTGATAAGAGGGAAAGAGCCATCCTGCGAAACATCTCCTTCATAAGACTTAACGCTTGGGCGCTCTGTTTGTTGGAAAACTTATGAGATCAAAACCATGGCATTCTTACCCTAAATAGTTTGATCAACCCTCTTGACATTGGTGGCATCAATCAAGACAATCAACAACTTTGAGAGGACTGATAAAGAAAAATATGATCCCAGTAAAAATCCTTTGAGCTCTACGTAACCTGCGATTTGACACTTGGCAGTTGTATTAGCTTATTGATGAGTCAAATGAAATCTAAAGCTTGGTGTTGGGTTGGTGTGATGTGTCGACCTTTTTGTTTGACTCATAACATAGCATAAAATTTGGGCACATAACTTGACTCATGGCTTGGACCGTTGCCATGTGATCTAATTGTAACTTAGATTTATGACTCGTGGCTAGGCTTGGCCTGTGTTGTCGACTTAGTTTATTGGGTGGCTACCATAGGAATTAGGCAATGTTATTTCAACTAGTGGCTTTGAGGTTGAACGCTTGGTCGATAAGCTTGAATCATGGAATGGATTTTTAAAACAAACCATCAAACCCGATAGGCTTAGACTTAGATATAAGGAGAGTTTTAGTATATTGATAGCTTAGGCTTGTGATTTGAGATTAGAGACTCTAGACTTAGGACAGTGACTAGATGCAATAGATTAGGGATAACAAATTTATTCATATTTGCAGGTCTAGAGGGAAGAACCAAAGGATGCTTGGACAAAGCCATCAACAAGAGMTTAATGAAGGGTTTGGAAGTTATGGCACTGTCCAAAAGACCTAAGAAAATGACAAGTCAAAAAGAGAGTAATGAGGACACTCTAGAAAATATCAGTGCAAGTTTTTATTGCTAACACATCCCAAGAAGTTGGTTGCATAGTTAATTATAAAATATAAGTGTTTTATTTGTGTATGTGTTGTGTTTATGTGTTAAATTGTTGTGCATAATCTCTATGTATTTAAGAATGATTTATATCCTATTGTTTTGAATTATTAAGATGCATTCATGTCTATTTTAGTATGTTGTAGATGCATCAATTTAATGGTAATGATCAATAGCTAAATCTGGTTTTAATTTGTAGCTGAAAGCTACAAGAATTGATTTAGATAGAAAGTTTTTTAATTTGTAAGAGTATTCCACACCGTGATGTTCCTCCATTAGGCTAAAGAACATTAAATTATGGAATCATAGCTCAAGGCTCAATACTGATCCGACATGGGTTAGTTGGCAGAACGCTAGGGACACAAGTTGCATAAATTTAATTTTCAGAGAATGCCTCTGATATGTTTGACGAAAGTATTCCTATGGAGTTGGGAAATAATTTGTGGGGAATTGAGAAATTTAGCATCTGGGTTGAAAATCCTCAATTCTAAATCTCTAATTGGGTAAAACCCCGATTTTGCAGTGGTATTCAGGAAATTCCATGAGGAATCAAAGAAAATTCATACCCAAGAATGTCGACCGACCGTGCACAGAATAAATTAGTTGATGCAAAGGTTGATTGGGTGTTTTCAATACTGTAATCAGTCAAATTGTATATTTGCAGAGAAACCATGAAAACCTTGGTGTAAATTCCCCCATTCATGAAAAAAATTGAAAGAAATTCACGATAAATTCAACGAGGAAGAGTCAAATTTCATGTACAAGAGTCGAATCAATATCTACAAGGCCATAATTGTCCATATTAATCTTGGTTTCAAAACTACAATGGCATCATGAGGAAGAAATTGTGAATTGGGCAATTTTAAAAACTAGAAAATTGGAAAAAATTGGGTACTTTTCTGTATGGTGACATCAACATTATGTGAAGGCCACATGTCAGTTGACATGGTAGAATAATTACATGTACTTCCATGGTGACTTGTACAAGATACTCAGTATGAAAAATGATAAGTGATGTGGAGCCGCGTGGTGGGGTGCTTTCATGTTCTGCAAACCCACAGTGAGATCTTGAAAATTGTCTAAGTACTAAGACATTGCAAAGTAAAAAGAGGATCGGGTGTGATGAGGAGAAAAAACAAAAACCTTTGGACCGAAAGACCTCTGTTGGAGTTTCGAAATCTCGCTAAGTATCAAGACTTCGCGGGTGTGAAAGGTATCGTGGAGGTGATGAATCATAAGGAAATGACTGTGGACCTATGGTGAGATCTCAAAGAAAATGACTAAGTCTGGGTGTAAAATGGACATGATGGAGCACAAAGGTGCATTTTGTAGGTCACAAAAAAGTAACAAGAACAAAAAATAATGGGTTATGAACTCGCAATAGCTTAGGAAAATTTCTAAGTATGCACAAAGAAAATTTAACGACTGATATTAAATTCAAAGACATGATCAAACAATTGTTGAGAGTTAAAGGTATGTTGTTCAAACTAATGGATATTTCCTTTCCTTTCCTTTTCCATCAATAACATTCTACTCAAGAGTCGGAATTGAGAAAGAGAAAACAATCATTGGAAAGGTCTCGAGGAGGAGAATCCATATATTAACCCAAAAAATTAATTTGAGAAGAAAATATTTCAGTCAACTAAAAGAAGATGATTGGTGGCATAAAAGGGAAGAAAAATTTATGCATTTCTTTTCAAAATTGTGTGTGTATATCTTCTTTGTCTAATATAAATTTATTTTGCATGCACATTTTTATGCATAATTAGAGGTGCATAAAATCAATTTGGATCCTATATAAGAACCATAATAATGGAAGATACCCAATGACCCTATAGTCGTGAGGAAGAATTCATAGGTTTGCATGATAGCATGGGAATTTTTGAGATAGAGTCTAATGGAAGAAGAGATAGGAAGGAACATGTAACTATGACAAGTCTGCAAAGGGAAGTACATAGTTATAGAGCTGATAATGAAAATATTATGAAGGATCAACAGGAGATACTTCAAAGTCTAAACATGCTGCAAAAACAAGCAAAGAAGGACTATGGCACCAAGAAAACAACTAGTGCTAGACAAGTGGAAACATCCAAATCCCATAACAGAAGGGATGAACATGGGAATGATAGGAATTCAAGGAGTAGGAGCATGTTCCATCCTTAATGTCTCCAGGGGAATCCACTAGGAGAACTCATGTAAGTTCAGGATTAGAGAGAAGCACAAGTGTAGAGAAGCACAAGTGTACATCCTATCAAAAGATAAAGGAGAAGGACTAAGGGAGATATCTTGCAAGGTGAAATCAAGAAGATCAAGCCACCAACTTTCAATGCTAAGCACATAAAGGGAGAAGAGGAAGAGGCTTGGTTGTTGGAAATGAAGAAATATTTCTAGCTGCATGACTACCCCTCAAGGGTAGAAACAAGAATTTCATCATACCAATTGCAAGGAAAGGAAACCATGTGGTGCGATTAGCTAAAGAAATCCAAGCACCTTTATGAAAAGAAGGTCTCATGGAGGAATTTTAAAGGATATTTCCAAGAGAAATATTTGTCTAATCATTACTATGAAAGGAAGATGAAAGTGTTCATTCAAATCAAGTTGGGAAGCATGTCAATGGATGAATATGAGAAAAGGTTCTTTGAGTTGCTAAAGTATGTGGACTTCATAAAGGATGAGAAGGTCAAAATCCAAAGGTTTCTAAGTGGGTTATTGTCTTTCTATAGTGACAAGATACAATATTATAACCCCAAGACTTTGAAGGAGACCATAAGGAGAGAAATACATCTCTATGAGAAAAGTAGAGAGTGGACAATCTTCCAAAAGAATTGGAATGACAAGATGAAGGATGAGAGGGAACAAAGGAAGAAAGGTTTTAAGACACCATTTTTCAAGAAAAACTTCCAAGAAAATCAACAAGGATGGTCAACCCAAAATGAGCATAATAAAACATATCATTTTGGGAAAAGGACAAGGAAACAACATGTACAATATTGGGGATGTGAGGGGAATCACTTATATAGGGATTGGCCTCACAAAGGAGAAATAATGAGGCCTATTTACAATATTTAGGACACTAAAATAGTTGAAGACATAAGAGGAAACACGCCCATAATTTATGTAGCTTTGGACAACAAACAAGAAGAATATAAATCCCCCATGATTGAGGTGGAAGGTAAGATAAAAATCATCCTATAACAGTTTTAATTGATTATGGAGCTAGACATAGTTACATAAACTCTAACATTATTGAAATATTTCACTTGAAAAGGAGTAAGAATAATAAAAATTGGTTAATTTAGTTAGACATAGGGGTTAAGAGAAAGATAAATGAATTGGTTAAATAGTGTCTGATAAACATGAATGGACTCAAAAAGAAGGTATATATGAACATTATAACTTTGGGTTCATATGACTGTCTAATTGGCATGGATTGGTTGGAAAAACACCATGTTGTCCTAGATTGTTATAACAAGACAATAGTCTATCTTGAGGAAAAGGGACAACAAGGAAAAATTCAAGGCATTCCAAGAGCTCTAACTATTAGAGATATTTCAGCCATGTAGATGAAAAAGAGTTTTAAGAAGGGATGTCAAATTTTTGTATCCCATATGGAAGAGGAAACTAAAGATAAAATGACGATTCTTGAATACCATCAAGTCTTGAGAGATTTTGGATATGTTTTTGATGAAATCCTAGGACTTCCACCAAAGAGGGACATTGATTTCTCTATTGATTTGGTGTTATGATATGACCCCGTGTCCAAGGAACCTTATAGAATGGGTACACCAGAATTGAAAGAGTTTCATATTCACTCTTGAAGAAGGGATATACATGCCCAATTGTGTTGCCTTGGGGAAACCCAGTTCTCTTTGTGAAGATGAAAGATGGAACCCTAAGGCTGTGTATTGATTTCAGACATTTGAAACAGGTCACTATAAGGAACAAATATCCTCTACCAAGGATTGATGATTTATTTGATCAACTAAAGGGTGGAAGTATATTTTCCAATATTGACTTGAGATCAGGTTATCATTAAGTGCAGATAAATTAAGAATTTATTTGCAATATGTTAGGAACCAAATATCAATATAGCATAGAAAAACCTCAGAATAAGTACTCAACGCCTTGAAAAAGAGAGAAATTCAAATAATAAGCCTATTCGAGGGGGCAACCTCCTTATGCCCAAATAAATTTCCAAATACAAGATGATTCCAAATGAAAATGTCTCCTTGGTATATATAGGAGACTAGGAGGTATAATTACAACTAATGGAATAAAGCCAACATAAATAAAATAACATTACTAATGTAATATGCCCCAATTAAGGGGTAATGAGCCACTATTTAGGGCTTAACATGCCCCTCCCCTTGATACAAGTGTTGTTAGCAACGCTTGAGTAACTATGGATGCTTTTGTATAAAAGACTCATCTTCCCAAGTGGAATCTTCAGCCGGTAGTTTCCTCCATTCAATGAGATACTCTGAAATGGATCTATTCCTCAGTTGGCATATTCTTGTGTCAGTGGTGGTTTCAAGCTCCAATATGATTTTTTATTGCTTGTCAATTTCTGGAAATATAGTTTGAACTAGGATCTTGTCACCTATAACCTTATTTAATCAGGAAACATGGAAAATTGGGTGTACTCGTGAATATGCAAGCAACGCCAATTTGTATGCCATAGTACCAATCTTTTGCAAAGCCTTATAAGGGCCATAGTACTTTGGTGATAATTTATTATCCTTCTTGGTTTGCTTGAGGGACATATGTTTGTATGGTTGTAGTCTTAAAAACACCCAATCCCCTACTTCAAAACTTCCTTCACTACGATGTTGATATGCTTGTTGTTTCATGTGATTTTGTGCCATGGTCATGTTGTCCTTTAATATTTGGAGAACTTGTTGTTGATGCTCGATGTGATATTCCACTTCTTGAACCTTAGATTTTTCTTTTAAAGAAGAAGTGATGGAAGGAGAGTGGTATCCATAGAGTGCCATAAATGGTGTCATTTTTGTTGCAGTATGAAATGAAGTGTTATACTACCATTCTGCCAAGAGTAACCATTTGAACCATTGTGTTTGTTTATCATAGACAAAGAAATGAAGGTAGACTTCCAAACATTTGTTCACTATCTCAGTTTGTCCATCAGATTGAGGATGATAGGATGAGCTATGAGCCAATTGAGTACCCAGACAAGAAAATAATTATGTCCAAAAATGTCCAGTGAAGATGGGATCTCTGTCACTTACAATATTCTTTGGGTTTCCATGTAGACTTTGAATTGTCTCCATGAATGCGGTGGAAACTGTGCTGGATTTGAAGGGATGAGAGAGTTCACAAAAGTGTGCTTACTTGGTCAGCCTATCAATAATCACCATGATGAAACTCTTTCCTTCAGACTTCGGTAACCCTGTGATGAAATCCATAGAAACCTCCTCCTAGTGCTGACTTGGGATGGCTAATGGTTGTAAAAGACCTGGGGTATTAATTGTTTCGACCTTATTTTGTTGGAAAACCAAACATTCTGTCATAAACCTTTGAACATCATTTTTAAGGCCATCCCCAAAAACTTCCTTCTTGACCCTATGGTAGGTTTTCAAAAATCCTAAGTGCCCTCCTACTGGAGAGGTGTGCAATTCCAATAGTACCTTTTGTTTGAGTTGGGAGTTGTTAATTAAATATAAGTGATCTTCGTACCATAGTGAATCATTTTTCCATGTAAATGTACCTGATGCACTGGAATCATGTTGCAACCTTTGAATGAGAGTCCACACTTTTTCTCCATTCTTCCATTCATCCCTTGCTTCTATTATCCAATCGAGTTAAATGATCGAGATAGCACAGAGATATGCCTCAACATCTTCATCCTTTCTTGAGAGTGCATCTGCCACAACATTTTGCTTCCCTTTTGTATAAACGATTTCAAAATCATAACCCGATATCTTGGTTACCCATTTTTGTTGTTCTTCTGAAGATAGTCTTTGTTCCAAGAAGTATTTAAGACTATCATGATCTTTTTTGACCTTGAAGTGCCTACCTATTAGGTAAGGATGCCATTTCTTCAATGCATGTAGTATTTCCATCATTTCCTTCTCATAAATGGGTTTGTGTAAGTCCTTTCCCTTGAGTGGTCGACTTTCAAAAGCCAGCGGGATTCCTTCTTGCATTAGGACAACATCAATTCCATTTCCCGAGGCATCACATTCCACAATAAAGGTTTTTGTGAAGTCTGGAGTGGTCAAGACAAGAGATTTTAACATCACCTCTTTAAGTTGTTTGACAGATTTAGTTGCCTCTGGAGTCCATGAAAATGCATCCTTCTTAGTTAGTGTCATTAAAGGTTTTTCTATTCTTCCATAGTGCCGAATAAACTTGCGGTAGTAACCTGTCAAACCCAAAAATCCTCGAATATTCTTCAATGTTTTGGGAATCGACCAGTCCATCATGGCCTTAATCTTGTTAGGGTCTACCTTGAAACCTTCATGATATACAGTATGACCCAAATACTCTACCTCCTTCACTCCAAATAAACATTAGGATGGTTTGGCATATAGTTGTTTCTCCTTTAGTAGTTGTAGCACCTTGTCAACATGTCGCACATGATCCTCCCAAGACTTGCTATAGATTAGTATATCATCAAAAAATAATAACACAAATTTTTGAAGGAAGGGATTGAAAATGGAATTCATCCACCCTTGGAATGTGGAAGGTGCATTTGTAAGGACAAAAGACATAACCAAAAATTCATAATGGCCTTCATGAGTTCAGAATGTTGTTTTTGAGATATTTTCTTCCTTCATTCTAATCTGATGATCCCTTGAATGGAGATCCAAATTTGTGAAATAAATTGCTCCATGTAGTTCATCTAACAATTCATCAATGATGGGAATGGGAAACTTATATTTAATAGTGATCGTGTTGAGCTCTCTATAATCTGGACACATATGCCATGAGCCATCTTTCTTGAATACCATTCCCACTGGTGCAGAGTAAGAACTTTGGCTAGGCCTAATAATTCCAACCTCTAACATTTCTTCAACCATGTGCTCAATTTCACTCTTCTGGGCATAAGGGTATCTGTATGGCCTGATGTTAGGAGGAAAACTCCCAGAAATTAGATGAATATCATGATCATATTTTGAGTGGGTGGAAGACCTTTGGGAATATCTTCAAATACTTTGGAATGCTTATCAATGATCCCTTGGAGAGCTTGAGGAATATATGGCTTAGATGTTTGAACATCTAGTGAGAATAGTTGTGAAATAACACCTTGATGCCCCTTTTTCAATAATTTTGTCATGCCATTAGAGCTTATCACCTTACCGGGTTTCCTTGTGATACCTATTAACTCAATTTCTTTTCCTTCCAATGAAAATTTCATAAAAAGTTCTTGAAAATTAAAAGCCATTGTTCCTAATGATTATAACCATTGGATTCCTAGTACAACATCAACACCACTCATGGGTATAACAATCATTGTACTATTCATTACATATTCCCCCATAGTAATATTGATCTTATTGCATTTTCCTAAGCAATTGATAGTTCCTCCATCTGCAATCATTACTTGAAACTCTGGCGTTGGATATACAAAGAAATTGAGATCTTTGGCTAATTTATAGTGAATGAAATTATGAGTACTGCCATAATCAATTAGGATTGTTACCTTTTTATTTTTGATATATCCTTCGATCTTGAGGTTTTGAGGAGTGCTAATTCCAACTAATGCATTACATGATATTTTGGGAGTCAACTCTTCAAATGAAATTGCTTCTACGTTTTCATCTTTAGATGGTTCTTGTTCTTGTTATTGTTCTTCTTCCTCTTCACAATATATGTAGAAAAATATCTTCTCACCACACTTATGTACCTTACTGTACTTGTTGTCACAATTAAAGCATAAACCTTTTGCTTTTCTTTCCTCCAATTGTTGAGGTGTCAACCTTGTAGGTTGAGGTGTTTTAGAAGAAGGAGCATTATTCTCTCTATAGATCTCAGGATTGGTCCTTCTAGTAGCCATAGCCATATTTTTATTTTCAACATTTCTTGCCACCCTAGATGCATTCTCCAATGATTTGGGTTCCTAAAGGTGAACCTGATGTTGAATGTTATCTTTTAAAGTTCCTATGAATACATCATTCAAGTGCTCATCTGGAATATATGTTACCTTTATATTCAATCTTTGGAATTTCTCAATGTGCTCTGTAACTGAACCCTTTTGCTTGAGATTTATCAATTGGCTAAAGAGGGTATTGCTCCTTGTATCCTCATAGTGTGCTATCATTTATTCCGTGAAAATTTTCCAAGGACGAGTGATTTGCGAGAACAAAGCCATCGATGCCATACAAATTGATTGGGTTATAAATATAAAGAAGCAATTCGTACCTTTTGTGTATTTGGAACATTATGTAGATCAAAGAATTTCTCCATCTGAAGTATCCATGTGATTGGGTCCTTGCCATCAAACTTCCTCATATCGGTATTAGGAATGTGGTTGGTCTTCAACCCAAAGTTGGAGTTTCTCCATTATTGATTCACCTTCCTTGTTTCCTCATCATGAATTTCATGGGATACATTTTCACTTTCAGGTGTCCTCTCTATTAGGAAATTTTTCAATCCTTCCATGGTATCCCCTTTTAAACCATCCATCTTAGTATTTATTGCCTCAAACTTAGCTTCTGTTGAATCCATCATCTCTTGTAGTTCATTTTTTGTTATTGTCTTCTTTTGTAAATCATTTATGTCCCTACACATTTCTTCACCTTCATCAAGAGTCCAAGCAGGATTGTCTGGAGGCTTATTTTGTGTAGAAGTTCCCTTTTTTGGTGGCATGTTGGCCAAGTATCAATTTAAACCTTGATATTGATGTGGTTCTGCTAAACAATATTCCTTTAATTGTATCTCCAAAATTTCGGCCCTTCTGAGTATGATTTTTTTTTTTTTTGTAGGTCTCTAATATTTCATCTCTAGAATTCCACAGGTCTAATAAAAATTGGATGTTCCAAGTGGAATTTACAGTAACTTCCCCACAACTTGCTGATTTTTGTCCTTTCCAGGAGGTCTCACTTGTATAGCGTGCCCCGCAAAAAATAATTGATATAAAATTCTGAAACTCATACCAAAACTACCAAGGGCTATCCAATATCCAATGCAACTAGTCTCACTCAATTTGGATAAACTAGGAAGAAGTTATGATTGTTTTACCCAAAACACCTGCTTGAGACTAGTCAGTAGCACTAGTCATATACCCTATATTCCACAGGGTGTATCTACAAATTTAAGATTTCCTAGAAGCTAAAATTGTTACCATAGATACCTTACTAATTTCTTTGAATAGCCTCCATATTTCAGGGTCTGAAACGTTACATAAAACAATTTATAGAGAAAATTTCATAATGACTCAATTCATGATGATTCCAAAACCCTATCTTACAAAGTCTGTATCTCTGAAAGTATAAGGCCTCAGGAGATGAAATTTTAACCCAACGTACCTTGATCCGTCTTGTAAATATCCTCAAATCCATTCCTTATGAATAATTGTGGAAACAAATTAGAGCAAAAATTCCAAGGTGTCACAGATGTAGCAGCGAAACCCCAAGACCTTGAGCTCTGATACCATATTTTAGGAACCAAATATCAATATAGCATAGAAAAACCTCATAATAAGTACTCAACGCCTTGAAAAAGAGAGAAATTCAGATAATAATCCTCTTCAAGGGGGCAACCTCCTTGTGCCCACACAAATGTCCAAATACAAGATGATTCCAAATGAAAATGTATCCTTGGTATATATAGGAGACTAGGAGGTATAATTACAACTAATGGACTAAATCCAACATAAATAAAATAACATTACTAATGTAATATGCCCCAATTAAGGGGTAGTGAGCCACTATTTAGGGCTTAAAACAAGACAACATTCAAAATGAGGTATGGGAATTATGAATTCATGGTAGTTCCCTTTCAACTATTGAATCCCCCACTATTTTTATGTTCTTGATAAATGGAGTGTTCATAGAATACCTGGACACGTTTCTAGATTTTAACCTTGTACAATTATTTGCTACAAACGCATTTTCAATAAAATAAAAGAAAAGATACATTGACAAATACACACATTCACAGAGATTTTCCCCTGGAAACCCAAACCGAGAAAAACGACATATTCTATATCCATTCACATATTACATTGTTTATAATACAATATACATATAGGATCCCGTAGCATCCAAAACCCTAATACAATAACCCAGATTAATACAAAACCCTAATTCCTTAACCAGAAATAGAAACCATCGGTGAAAACCATGTGCCAAACCCCCCCCCAACAATGGACGCAAAATACTGCCAAATGTTTTTTGGGAGGAGTTTCCCCCAAACCCCCGCACAAGGTCCTCCCCCTATGACCACCCAGGAAAGGGGGAAATATTCACCCCTATAACTCGCCAGAAATATAATAATGCAAAGAATATAACACACACCCAACAAAGTTTGTAATTGTTTTCTTAAATGATATTCTCATCTACTCTAAGTTTGAAAAGGAGCATGATAAGCATTTGAGAATGATGCTAAGGGTTTTAAGAGAGAATAAGTTGTATTCCAAGCTATGTAATATTGGGTTGTTATATTCTTTGCAGTGAAATTCTAGTCAAGTTGGATCAACAAAAGGTTGAGAGTCGAGGTAGATTAATGGTACATCGAAGGTCAAGGTTAGTCGACTAAGTAAAGTCAAAGTTGAAGGTTGAGGTGGTTTGACATGTTAAAGGCATAAGAAAAAAGTAGAATAGGTCAACCAACAAAAGGTAAACCAGAGGGAAAGTGGCGACTAACTGAACACCGAATGGTAATTCAAATTGGATTCGAATGTAACAAAACATTGAGATTTGCGAGATTTGTAGCCAATGATATGCATGGATATGTAACCATTTTTGGGCGCTAAGTATTTCAGGTTTTTCCTATTTTAAAGCCTATAAAGAGTCATGTTGTAAGGTCTTAAAGTCTGATCAATGAATTGTAGGATAACCAGTCTTTAAAGAAATCTTTGGATGTAGGTTGCTTGTCATGCAGATGTAAGCCATATTGGCTATATGGTTGTTCTTGCATAAGTAAGAGGGTATGATGACAATTGTGTCTTAGGTGTGGACAAAGGTTAGAGATGTAACCTTTTATTCAGATTGAATAAGAAAAAAAGAGAGAAACACATTCAAGGAATGTTGGTTTTCCAGGGTAAAATATTTGTGTACTATGTGATTGCTTTGTCATTTACATTCTTGATTAAATTCTTCTTATCTTCTGCTAGTTTTAGTGTGGAAGCATGTCTTATTTCCTAACAAGTAAGTGCATCTTTTATCAAAAGAAGATTCACTAGGGGCATATTATTTCAACAGAAGGGATAATAGTGGATCCTGAGAAGATATAGGCCATCAAAGGATGGCCAGTGCTAAGAAATGTCATAGAATTCAAATAATTCATGGATAATTCCAGTTATTACCTAAGATACATGAAAGGATTCTCAAATATTGAAATATTAATCACTTCTTTGCAAAAAAATGGAGTGAAATTTGAATGGACTCCAAAGTATGAGGAGATCTTTCAAAAAATTAAAGACATTTTAAAAGGTGCACCAATATTGAATATTACATATCTGGGTGAATATTTTGTTGTGTGCACTTATGCATGCAATGAAGGGATGAATGTAGTTCTGAGTGAAAACGATCATGTGGTATGTTATGAGTCCAGAAAACTAAAGGAGCACAAAAGAAATTATGCGATCGACGATTTAGAGTTAGCAACCATTGTACATGCATTAAAAATGTGGAGACATTACCTCATGGAAAAGAGGTTTGAGCTAAGAATAGACCACTTTGGTCTGTAGCAATTATTTGGAAAACCAACACTAAATGCTAGGAAAAATAGATGATTGGAATTTCTGAGTGAGTATGACTTTGAAATTAAGCATATAAAATGATAGGAAAATAAAGTGGCTAATGCACTCCATAGAAGAGCTCATGAGATGCATATTTCAGCCATTAGCATGTTCAACACATATTTAAAAGATAAAATTATTGAAGCAACATATTCATAACAACAATATTTAAAAATAAAAGAGACATTACAACAAGGAAATTTATAGCAGAGATTTAATTATTATGAGTTGAAAGAGGATGGAATACTCATGTACAAGGGAAAATTATATGTGCCAAATTCAGGAGAGCTAAAAAATATAGTGTTGAAGGAAATGCATAATGTTTCATATGCTAGGCACCCAAGATATCATACGACAATTACAGTTGTGAGAAGCCAATACTTTTGGCCAGGAATGAATAAGGAAGTGGATAATTACATAGCCAGGTGTCTAGAATGCCAAAAGGTTAAAATAGAGCATAGAAATCCAACAAGGATGCTATTATCATTATCAATTCTAGAGTGGAAATGGGAAGAGATTATAACTGATTTCATTACACATTTTCCTAGAACAATGAAACAACATGATTCCATCATGGTGATGGTGGAAAAATTAACAAAAGTTGCACATTTTCTTCATGTGAAGACCACACACAAGGAATCAAACATTTCAGATATCTACATGAAGGAAGTTTCCAGGCTACATGGAATTCCTAAGAAAATAATTTAAGATAAAGATTCTAAGTTTACATCAAAATTGTGGAAATATTTGTTCAAATACTTTGAGACAAATCTGAATCTTAGTACAACATATCACCTAGAGTCAGATCAGAAAATAAAGAGGACCAATAGGATAATTGAATACATGCTCATAATGTATGTGATGGGTCAACCACAAAAATGGGAGGATTATATCCACTTAGTGGAGTTTACCTATAATAATGGGTATCATGCCTCATTAAAAATGAGTCCTTTTAAATCTTTGTATGGAAGAAAGTGTAACACACCAGTGAGTTGGGATAACCCAACAGATAAATCCATCATTGGACCAAATTTGTTAAAGGAAATGGAAGAGAATATGACTAGGATCAAGCATAATTTAAAGGCTACCCATGATAGGAATAAACGTTATCTAGAAAAAAATAGAGTTTTTAGATATTTTAAAGTGGGAGAACATGTTTTCCCAAAAGTGAAAGAGAAAAATAATTTCGAGAAGATTGGGTTGTTTCCCAAATTTGGAAGAAAGATATTGTGGACCTTTTGTAATATTAGAAAAGATAGGGCCAGTTGCATACATTCTAACATTTCCTACATGTATGAGAGTGCATAATGTATTTCATGTGTCATTATTAAATAAATATGTTCTTGAACCTAGCCACATAATTCACTTGAATGTGATCTAGGTGGAGCACGAGGGTATTTTCGAGTGGAATGGGTACGCATCCGAGACCAGAAAGTAAAATTTCTTAGGAACAAATACATAGGGATGGTGAAGGTTCAATGGACCTACTACAGTCTTAAAGATTCTACATGGGTGCATGAATAAAACATGTGGGAAGAATACCTACAAATATTTGACAATTTTGAAGAAAATAGAATGCAAGACTCTGTTTTGAGCAACTAGAGTCATAGAACCACATCTCTAAGTCCTAACCAAATGCACTGGGGACCCTGATAAAATAATGGCTCATTCCTTTGTTTAATCATGATAAATAAATGATACATTCCTTGGATTAGCCCTGATAAATGAATGTTCTTTCCTTGAGTTGATGAGTTGAGAGGAACACGAGATTATGGTTGGAACTATTGCGAGAGTTGTGAAAGTGCACAATTTTATTTTTCTATGTATTGTGATGCAAATTTCATATATGTATATCATCGTAGTGTGCACCGAGTATGACACAAATTATAGGGGATTGGGAATGTAACATCCCCACTATAATCCATAGTTTAATTAATTCTTAATGTAGATATAATGTGTGGCTACAACCAAGTGATGTAATATGCGAATTGTATTCCTACATTTTAATAATAAAATGTGAGGCCAACTATTAAGGGGACATGGACAAAAATGGGGGATGAATTAACACAAGAGAGGGGAGAGTCTAAGAGAATTATTAAGAGGTATCCAAGGGTAATTACCCATGTATATTAATTCAACACATTGTCCTAATTTTTTTAGTGGTATATTAACCTTCTAATTCCTGATTGAGTGTTCCCAAAGTCAATCATTGAATACATGTAAGAGGGTGGGTGTGAGTGGTTACATCCCATAGTTATTGGGAGCATGGGGGTTGAGTACAATTATCTTGGGGAACTGTGTGAGTCAATCAAGCAAGCCAAAGGAGAGGAAATTCATATGGGTAGAAACAACAATTTATATAGGCAGTTTTGGGGGCATGAGAAACACGTAGAGAGAAATAAAGAGGGATTGGAGTTGGAACATCCATGGAGGGAGAATTCTAGAGCATTCTAGAGTGTTTCTAGAGCATATTTGGAACTAAATATTGAAGAGTCAGGTCGTCATACTTGAAGAATGAACTCCTTTGTGAGTTTCATTCTAATAACAAGTGTTTATTGTTGCTTGCTGGTAGTTTTCCTGGCAGTGAGTTCCCTTGAGTTACTAGATGAGATATTCCCAGTTACCTATGCCAAAGAGACCTTGATAAATTAATGGGATGCCCGAGGGATTGAGATCAGTGAAGGGGTACATTCCTTCATTTGGGAAGGTTGACAGGAATAAAGGTAGGGAAAAATGAGGATAGATGTACGAGAATGCAAGTAGGTTGTGAGTTTGATGAGTTGTGAGTGGACTGTGACAAACCACCCTCTTTTTTGGATTACTAGCCTCAGGTCAGGCGTGACCGACTGATGAGATTTGCAAAAGTTAGTTTATGGTTGGGTGGAATGTCCGTGCCAAGCACCTAGTTGTACACCTGATTATAAAAGATAAATGTTTTACATGTGTATGTTTTGTGTTTATGAGTTAAACTAATGTGCATGAACTCTATGTATTTAAGAATGATCTATATGTTGTTGTGTTGAATTATGAAATGGAATTCATGTCTATTTTAGTATGTTGTATATGCATCAATTTAATGGTAGCGATTAATAGCTAAATCTAGTTGTAATTCGTTGTTGGAAGCTACATGAATTTATTTAGAGATTTTTTTTTTTTAATTTGTAAGAGTATTCCACACCGTGATGTTCCTCCATTGGGTTGGGGAAATTTACATAAAAAACTATTCATTTTTGTTAACTCTCATGAAAATGGTGATGAGAAAGCACAATATCAAATAAATGATTCTAAATTCTCATGAAAAACTTGTAGTTGAATGACAAAGTCACCATAAAACTGCACACACTACATATTCTCAAAGATAGTCATACATGCATAGTTTGGATTTAGAGTCATGAAAAAAAAGAATTTCTAGTACATCTCCATAAACATAGACTATTGGAACATTTGATGGCTTATACTATATTCCAATGAATAATTAGAGTCATATAATCAAAGTAATGGTTGAGGGAATAAGATAAATGAACTATCCATTAAATCTAACCACAAAGTGAATTCATACTCTTGTACATGAGATCAAAATCATATGTAGTCAACATAGTCATATTCAAAGGTCATATAAATTAACCTGTGGTGGTTTTATTGTTAATGACCAAGAGAGTCCTTATATATATTTAAATATATAATACTATTACATACGAAAAATACTTATATTAGAAAGAAAATTCAAAATGGAGTGTAAGAATTTGAGCGATATTTCAAGATCATGAGAAAACACATAAAACAAAAATATAAAGAGCCCATCCCTAAGAAGGTGACCTCAATATTTATAAAATGAAATATCTAATAAGGAAACATTCAATTTGAAAGTAATTTCTCCATTATATATGAACTAGTGGTGTACACTTGATTATGCTTCCACGTTAACAATAGGGTATCAGACCCCCTTATCTACTGGTGAATTTGAGATAGGGTTTCTAGAAAGCTCCACAATATAATAATTAAATATTTAATGACCACATTATTTGAGGGATCACTATGGTCACCTTTTTAACCACCATTAGGATAAGTTTTCTCTAATATTATCCCCACTCTGTGTTTTCTCTAATATTACCCCTTTCATATATGAGGGTGGGAGTGGGAGTAGGGGATAATATTAGAGAAAAAATATTATATTTTCTGGGGTAATATTAGAGAAAACATAATAGTCAATATTAATTAAATTATTTCAACATCCCCACAAAAATTGACTTGGGATAAGTGATAAAAAGGAATTTGGTTAAATAAATAATACATTAATACCCCCTTTATGTTTATGTTTATTTGAGTAGGGATTTTTATGAGAAACTTCCTAAGCTAGTACCAAATTGAAAATAAACTAGGAAAGGAGATAGAAATGGGAGTTTTCATTCCTTCAAATGTCTAATGCACTAAAATTTACCATGTCATGTTGATTTGGATTGAATTTTATGTGGTTCATTTGTTGAAGTTTCCACAATGATTGAATGAATGTGGAACTCCACGTGGAAGGATACAATGAGAGATGAGATGGAGGCAACACTAAATGATTTGAAGGTGCCACAAAAGATGAAATGAAGGTGGTATAAAATGGTGAAGGATGCCATGAGAGATAAGATAAAGGTGAAACTAAATGCACTAAAGGTGCCACAAGGAATAAATGAAGTGTTGATTAAGGTTGGTTGTCATTGATGTCAACCCTTGAAATCCCCGTAGCACAAAGTTTTGGGTAATGGACCTAATATTGTTTGATGTAAATATGACTCATTATTGTTTTGTCATGGTTGATAAGAAGTAAATATGGATGAACTCCAAAGTGATCCCCTTATGGTGAAAGCCCTCACGGAAAGACGCTTTGTGGAGTAAGAGAACCCAGGATTAATTGTGGAATAATGAAATGAAGGAAAATGAATTTGTCAGGGAAAATATCCTAGATGGATAGTGTTTGTCATGTCATTTCTGGTGGTATGTGGAACGTCACATAATTCCTCACGGTTAGAGAGTTATGGCCATGAGAAGTTGGAGACCTCAAGTTTGGGTAGTGGACCCAAGTTTGTTTGATGGGTAATGGTATGAGTTGTGATATATTTTTCGATAATACTATTCTATATGGATATTACATGTCATGCCATTCTTGGTGGTATGTAGAATGTCACATAACTCCTCATGGTTTGAGAGTTGTGGCCTTATGAAGTTGGAGGACCCTCATATGTCATCTAGAAGCCCCAAAAGGTCAAAGTAGTCAAAGTGGTTTAAGAGATTTTAAAAGGTAAATAATAAAGTGAAGTGATGAGTGTATTATAATTCAAAGTGAAAACAAAATAAATTATTTCAATAATAAATTTAATGGAGAAATTAAAAGTGGACCCAACCCTAAAATAAGGAAGGTGGGCCAAGTGACCTAGAAGATGTTTTTAAGGAAGCTACTTGAAGAGTATAAATAAGATGAAAGGCTCTCTCATTTGAAACACACTTGAGCATATTGAATATATATATGTGTCTAAGCTAACCAAGAATATCTAAACCGGAATTCTGAGTGAAGGTGAAGAAAAGAAGGCCGAAATGGAAGGAAGGATAAATTCTTTTGATGGTGCTTTCTAAGGTATGTTATTTACAGGTCATCTCACCATTTTCGCTATAACCTTTTTTATATAATGATTCAGACCATAAAATTGCTATTAAAGTGAGAAAACATATCCAAGTATCTGTAAAAAAAAATTCATCTTTTGGGTCGTTGTATTTTGGGAGTTACACTCCGTGGAAAATAGTGTTTGTGGCCAGTCTTGAAACTAGTCAAAATCAGGTGTTTCGGGTAAAAAAGTGATCACTTCTTCATAAAAGATCCAAATTCCATGTGACAAAATGTGTTGGTTAGTTTATTGTCTTTATTATGTTGTGTAACATTTTTATATCATTTCATCAAATATTTTGTGCGGGGCACTCTCTACAAGGTTGCTCTCTAGAATAATCCATAATTCAACAAGGTATGCCATTTTTGCTATAACTCCTTTTCTGAGAGGTTACAAGTAGTGAAACTTGGAGGAATTGAATTAAAAACACTGAATAACATTGTATATCAGTTTCATATCTTTATACATTATAGGTTCAAAGTTATGATTACTTCAAGTTAGGGTTGTTGACTAATCCAAAACTAGGCATGTGAGACTAAAGAAAAGTTTGATGAAAATGCTAGTCTCTT
>ML781048.1:91942-104626 GCA_009831015.1 Picea engelmannii | reverse complement strand
GTTGCAGCTGGAAAACAAAGGAAGTTGGTGCTTCCAATGAATGTAATTCTTCAAGACATATAAGAAAAAACATTTCGTGGTTTTCTCCCGATTTGGGTTTCCACGTAAAACACTGGTGTACTGTGTATGTGTGTGATTGTTTAATTCTTACTGCTCATTATTGGATATTAATTCTACATTGATATAACATTTGAAGAAAAATGATTATAATTACACTGTTACTGATTCACCCCCCCTCTCAGTAATCCAACATGAAGGTGGCACTAGATGTGAAGGTAAATCCTTCAACATTCTAACAATAAATCAATTCAATGAAAGAGAGTGAATAACACTATGTGATTGTACATTCAAAGGCACAAGTTGATAATATGTTCTTAAAAAAGTTCTTAAATGATGCCATGACTGACTATCAATCCAATAAAAATTATCTGTATAGAAGGAAGTAAACCTTTTTTTTTCTATTTTTCCTTTTCACTAAAGATATAAAAGATGCATTAATACCATACCAATAGGAAGTGTGAGGCCTGTGAATGGAGACAGAGTATTCCTCTAATCACAATTATTAAGGTGCATATTCAATCCAAAAGTGGTTATAAAAGAATCCATTTTATATTAATGACATAATTCTTGTGAATCATAATAAGACTTAAGTGATTTGTAAACTACTATGGATATTTCATTGGAAAAATTTGTCACAATATATCTTTTAATATTCCGTAATATTAGATTACACAATTTATTTCTTTAGATCCTAGATTAATTATTACTTGCTTATTGCTTAGATTTTTTTAAATAATTGAAATATACAAATGAAAGAACAAATACTATGAACACACCATGCAAACAATGAACACAAGATGTATCCCAGGAAACGTAAAATAGGAGAAAACCTAGCTATAAGGTGAGGCCTATGCTTTGTTATCTTTTCCTCAATTATAAAATAGAAAGTACAAAGAAAGGGGCACTCACTGTGGAGTTTCCTTTGACACTATGGCCTGAATGATTACTAAAAAATCCATACCTCCTATGTTATTATCTCAAAATACCACTCCTATATTCTTTTGATCAAATATGAAACAAGTACAATGATAACGAATGGAACCATTTTTCCTCCTAGTGGCCCAATATTTAACATAGCCCAATAGCCAACTAGGGTTAGTGTTTTTTCATCCTCAACCCTCAATTAGTGATAAAGTTTTGGACCTTCTAAAATATTCTTGAAAGTACACACCTGTTTATCCCTGCATGTGTGAGTAATGGGGGATGAAATGGAATCTAATCATACCATGGTTCTCAACACGGTAGGTCAAATTGAGAGATAAATAAATTCCACATACGAGCTTTGATTGAGGTGAATTTTGCATCATTGCAAAGGTCTTAGTGTGAATAACAATGTGAATGGTTTGTGAGCTATTATTGCAAAATTTTGACTCCCAAAAATGTTGTTTGATGCCTCAAAATGGCTTTGGAAGGTTCCAAACCCCAAATATCCAAACTAGGACTTGCCACTAAATAGTTCTTGCAATCCAATTCCTCCATTGTTTGCACCCATAAACTACCAATATATATGAAAAGTTATATAACGATCTAGTCGAGATCATACCTATTGATTTTGGGAGGATTTTGGTCCCAAAAATATTTTACTGAATGAGAAGAGGGAAATTTTCCTCTACCTTCTTCTTGGAGTACCACTTTTATTTTCCTAGAATTTTTCCTTTCAACCCAATCTTCCAAAGGTCATGCTACTCTTTTTTGATAGTTCTGGACTTCTTCTGTAAAACTGAATCTTTTTCCAATTCTACCTGAGATTCTAGTTTTAATTCCTCTATGGTATATAGGACCTTCTCCTTAGTTTCTCTATCCAAAATGGAAGGATCATAGAGTTTCAGATTCTCCACATTCACTACTAAGTAAATGTACATATAAGGGGGTAGATTAAGTCTGTAGGAATTATCACCCACCTTCTCCAATAATTCAAAAAGACCATACCCTAGAGCCTTGATCTTCTTACTAAGAACCTATAGTCTTTTCTTGTTCAACTATAACCAAAATTTGTCTCCCACTTTGAATGATTTATCTCTATGTTGATCATGTGTGGCCTTATATATTTCCCATTATTTCTTCAATGTCTCATGTACTTGCAAATGCATCTACCTAATCTTGTCAACAAATTTATCTTCTTTCAATGCTTCTATTGTGATGTCTTCCCTCACTCCTCGTTGTTGTCCATAAACTATCCAATGGAAAATGTGGAAAACACCCAAAGAAAGTTTCAAAAGGGGACTTACCAGTATAATTATGGACTACTATGTTATAAGAGTGTTGAATGTAGATTACATTTTCATCCTATGTCTTCAAATGCTTCTAATTGTAACCCCTCAAAATTTGTACCAAAGTTTTGTTACTACTTCTCTCTAGCCATCCATATATGGATGGAATATTATAGATCTATCCAACTTTGTGTCTATCTTATCCTAAAGTGTAGTCCAAAAGGCACTGAAAAATCTAGTATCCATGTCTGAGATGATGCTCCTTCTTATCCCAAAGTGCACCAAGAGTTTTTCAAATAACATGTTTTTTGCTTCTTGTCCTTTGATGATATTTTTACAGGGAATGATATGCACATATTTTTTAACTTGTTAACTGCCACAGATAGATAGTCATGTCCCTTCCTAGTTGTTGGAAAACCACCCACAAAATACTTGGAAATGATTTCCCAAGTTCGAGTGGGTACAAGTAAGGGATGGTATAAATCTTGCTTCCTATTACTAGTATTATTGGTACAACAAAGAATGAATCCTCTGACATATTTAGCTATATATTCTTTCATTCTAGGCCAATACACATACCTTTGTAAGTTGGCAACTCTCTTCCCAAAACCAAAATTTCCTATAACCTTGGAGGTGTGAGCCTCTTTGATAATATGGAATCTTTCACCTTTAGGAACATAGATCTTGTCTAACTTGTATATAAACCCATTCTAGAGATAATAGTTATCCTTACCATCACCTTATTTTACATTAATTTGTCCCTGTGGCTATTGAAACATATATTTAAAGTCATCTTCTATGTATTCTTCTTTTTATGCATCATGGGTGAAAGGCTTGATGTGAATAAGAGTTCCCAAATCTATAATCTTGGATGTGGGTGGACTTGAAAGCATGTACATCAACTTATTAGTGTTTCCCTTCTTATACTTGATGGCTAAATGAAATTGTTGCAAAAACCCCATCCACTTGTAATGTCTAGTTTATTGAATATTACTCTCAACCTTAAAATATTGTAGTGGTTTCAATGTGTACAATGGTTTCCTTTCCCATCAGATAGTTATTACACTTCTTAATAGCTTGGAATAGGGTATAAAGTTCCTTATGATATGTAGGGTAGTTCAAACCCCCCCCATGAAACATATTGGAATGATACCATACTAACTCACCTCCTTGCATCAAAATTGCTCCAATACCATTCCCACTTGCATTTGTCTCTACTTTGAAAGGATTTTTCTAGTTAGGATCAAATTCAATAATTGGTGCTTGACTAATATTTCATTTTAGCTCATTGACATATTTTTTTCGATTCTTTTCCACTAGAAACTATTACCACTGGTTGTTATGGCATGGAGTAATGTAGTTGTTGCTGAAAAATATTCTATGAACTTTTATAAGTACTGTGTTTCCCCAACAAAGTTCCTAACTTAAGTGAAATTATTAGGAAATGGCCACTTCATGATGTCCTCCATATTTGTTGGATCTATATTAATTTCCCCTCTATCGATCACATACCCCAAATACACCAATGGTTGCTGAGAAAAATCACATTTATTGAGGTTAGGAAACAACTGATGTTTTTTAAAAGTATCTAACACATACAAGAGATATGATATGTTCTCATCGTAGGTAGAGATATAAACCAATATGTGATCCAAATACAATATTACAAATGAATCTAAATAGGGACATAATACATCATTCATCAAACACATAAATGTAGTTGGCACATTGCATAAACCAAAAGGAATGACCAAACGTTCATATATACCTTTCCTTGTCTTGAAGGTGGTCTTCCAGGTGTCTTGTTTTTTAACTTGTAACTAGTGGTATCTTGATTTGAGATCCAACTTGGTGAAGTAATTGGCTTTCTACAACTAATATAACAAATCATCAATCTTGGGAAAAACATACCAATTCTTGAGTGTTATCTTGTTCAAATCTTTGTAGTCGATACAATTCACTAAGTACCATCCTTATTGGGTATTATGATGATAGGTGACATAAAATATGAGATACTTGGTCAAATAACTCCTTGCACTAACAACTACCACAATTATTTATTCACTTTATCTGCTTTGAGAATAGATTGTCTATACAACCCAATATTTGGTAATGGGGAGTCAAGAAACAACTGTATCTCATGATCCACTTCCCCCTTAGGTGGATTCCCCTTAGTATATTGAAACAATCCTTCGTATTCATGTAACAACTCATCCAATTTTTGTTTTTTTTCTTTATTACATCCCTCTAGGGATGCCTTTAATGTTATCGATTCCTCGCCTAGTTGAGTTTCTCTTAATAAAATAAAGTTGAGTTTCTCTTAATAAAATAAATACATAATTCTTAATAGAAACAATCAATTTTTTGGCTTGTGTTGAGGCCACAAAAAACCCCTTTTACTTTTTCTATTACAAGCTAAAGGAAATCCCCCCCCCCCCCCCCNCAACTAAAATTTCATCCCTAATTCCTACTCCTCTACTGCTTGAACCTAATGCTAATTTTATTAGGAACCAAATATTGAAATAGCAAAAAAAAACCTCATAATAACTACTCAACACCTTGAAAAAGAGAGAATTTCAGATAATAAGCCTCTTCGAGGGGGAAACCTCCTTATACACGACATAAATTTCCAAATACAAGATGATTCCAAATGAAAATGTCTCCTTGGTATATATAAGAGACTAGGAGGTACAATTACAACTAATGGACCAAGCTGACATAAATAAAATAACATTACTAATGTAATATTCCCTAATTAAGGGGTAATGTGCCACTATTTAGGAATTAACATGCTCCTCCCCTTCAACCAAGTTTTGTATGTAACGCTTGAGTAATTATGTATGCTTCTATATAAAAGACTCATCTCCCCAAGTGGAATGTTCAACATGTAGCTTCATCCACTTAATGAGATACTCTTAAATGGATCTATTTCACAGCTGGCGAATTCTTGTGTCAGTGATAGGTTCATGATCCAATATGATTTTTCCTTCCTCATCAAGTTCTATAAATATAGTTTGAACTGGGATATTGTCACCTATAACCTTCTTTAAGCATGAAACATGGAAAATTGGGTGTGCTTGCGAAGATGCAGGAAACTCCAATTTGCATGCCATAGTACCAATGTTTTGCAACACCTTATAAGGGCCATAGTACTTTGGTGATAATTCATTATCCTTCTTAGATTTATTAAGGGACATATGTTTGTAAGTTTTTAGTCTTAAAAATACCCAATCCCCTACTTCAAAACTTCTTTCACTACGATGTTGATTTGATTGTTGTTTCTTGTGTTTCTATGCCATGGTCATATTTTCATTTAAGAGTTGGAGAACTTATTGTTGATGCTCAATGTGATCTTCCATTGCTTCAATCTTAGATTTTTCTTTTAGAGAAGAAGTTATGGAAGGTGGGTGGTATCCATAGAATGCCATAAATGTTGTCATTTTTGTTGCAGTATGAAAGGAAGTGTTATACCACCATTTTTCCAAGGGTAACCATTTGAACCATTGTGTTTGTTTATTAGAGACAATGAAACGAAGGTAGCCTTCTAGAAATTTGTTCACTATCTCAGTTTTTCCATCAGATTGAGGATGATAAGATGAGCTATGAGCCAATTGAGTACCCAAATAAGAAAGTAATTTTGTCCAAAAATGTCCAGTGAAGATGGGATCTGTTAGCACCCTGTAAATTTCCAAGAGGTTGACACAGAAGAAATCCACAAAATGTAACTTTATCCAAGTGCTTTTGAAGTTGGGATCTAGCCCTTCCAACTTCAGAGAGGGATCTCTCTATAAGATTTAGATTTGTTTCAAATTTTAGATATTAGGCTAGGTAAATAAATAGGTCGGTTTTGTTGTCAAAGTGTGTTCAAATTGGTTGAGACAGTCTACACATCCATTGGGATATGGGGTCTATTTTTTAATAAAATATGAAATACAAACCAGAAACGCAAAGAAAAAAACTTTCACAGGGTGAGATAATATAATCACTGGATTCTTTAGTAGCTTAAATGATGAACAACAGAAAATATGAGAAAGATAATTTCAACAAAGAAGCAGTTAAGAATTTCTTTATTGAAAACACCAGAAGATAAAACACTAAAATCTTTCGAGTCAGAAACAGGGTATATGAGATAAATCCTGCAACTTTCGTTACTTCTAGAGATTAGGTTCAGAAAACAAATTGATGACAAAGCGAGAATAACATTCAACTTAGAGAGAAAAACATCACCAGTGAATACACGCAAGAATCTTGTAAAAGTGCGTCCTTTTTATTAATGGAAGATCTCTTAAAAAATATTACAGTCTGATAGCGTTAGGGTGTGAAGATCAACAACCCTCAATACTTCGTAAGGTGAATTATTTATAACTCAAATTACAAATGATCCTATCATTAATGATCAGAACGTGGTAAATCTATTTTTAGCCTAACTAACTTAACAAATTTCCTAAATCTAGGAACTACTTGATGATGTGGTGTAACTGCACGTTGATTTCTGGGTGGGCCGTTGTTGAAGATTTTGCATGACTTCATCTGACTGGACAAATGACTGGACTGGGACAGCTCATCTGCTACTCGATCAGATCACAGAGATCCTCCCATCGGAGATGACTGGGCACGTTGACTTGGATAAGTCTTTGATACACTTCGTCCATTTCTGTATACTTGGCGAAGGTAGGCTTGGTGAGGAAGATGTATCGAATCTCGTGTTGGATATTGATGTTCCACTGAAGAGCATCTAGAAATGCCTTGCCAGTGATGCTCCCTTGAATGGCTACAAACTTTGAACTGTCCTTAGCCACATCGGCCAATCTCTTCTTATAGTCTGGGAGTTTCATCAATTTATCATTGATTACCTATAGACCAGGTAGACCTTTCTTTTGTAGAGCCTCAATCTTACTGAAGAATATTTTTACCCCTAGGTCCATGGCCTGAACCTTTTCTTCCATCTGAAGCATTAATCCTCTCTTGGTCAAAACCCTTTTAACCTCAAGGATGGTCTCTGTTCTGTCTTCAATTTTTAGCTCTTCCAGCTCTTCCCTGGTCTTAGAATTCAGGAACTTGATGATCTCATTTGCCTGTGCTGGCATCTCCCCCAATTCTGATCTAATCTTCTTGATGGCCTGTTTGATTCTTTGGACCAATTCATTCTGCTCAAACATGACTTGGATCATGGGCCATATCTCATTCATGGACTTAGTGATATTTGTCCATACATTCTCTTTAACCTCAGCCAAAGTCTTTCCCACCACTATTTTCTTTTGAAGCTGTTGTAGCTCCTGCTTGAGCTTCTCTGTCACCTAGTTTTCCTTGGAAAGGCTGGTCTAGAAAGAAGTTTTGAGTTCCTGGAGGCTCTCAATCTCCTTTTTTAGTCTGCTGATCTCTGTTTCCTGCAGGTTCATCTTCTCCTGGGATGTCAATGGAGTCGCGGATGGGACTTCTATCACTGATGTTGTGCTCACTCCTGAAATTGGAATAGCACTCAATGGAATAAATTCCATTGGATTCAGTTTCTCTTTCTCTTTCAATATCTTCTCCATCTCAGCTTCCATTTCCTTAAGCTACGCGTTCTTCTCCATGAGCAGCTTGAGCATTTCATCCTTCTCTCCTTCTTTCTCTGCTATCTCCTTTGCCTGCGAATCCTCTTTGGGTGGGAGATTCAGTTGTTTCCTCAAGGAGGCTATGTCAGCATTCTTCTTCTTTATCATTTCCTCAGCTTCTTTCACGTTTGAAGGATCGTAACCGATCTTGAGGACCAACTCCTCCAAAGTTTTGATCCTATTGTCCTTTGCAAAGGACAATATATTCTCCAACTTGAGTTATGTTTGAACATTGTTCAGAGACACCTGCAATTTGGATGTAGAAGTGGAAGCATGCGCCAACGTATAGAAAACCATTTCCCCTGTCTACTTGTGCAAATCCATCTGATCGGCCAGATGCACGTCCTTCGTCTAGAATTCGAAGGTGGCCCTTTTATAGTCAGTGATCACCTTGGGGTCTGGTACCTGTGCCTGGAGGAATTCCATATGCATTCTGCCCTTCTTGGTGTCGAATGACGATAGCAACCTATGTTGCACAGTCGACGTCTGCTTCCAGAACTGGGCACAAGTACTGTTGGTCAGGGTCTGGTTCCTTTTCTTGATCAGCTCATATTTTTAAAAAATGCTCAGCTTGGGCCCTACCTTGCTTGGCTGAGTGTTCAATGGGGAGTCTGTGGATTTCTTTGACAATGCTGGGGTAATGACCTTATGGAGGCTCGAACCGAAGGGTTGAATGCCATCTTTGGTCACTGTAGTAGACGGGGCTTCTTTTTCCCCGATTGGGCCAGGAGTTGCAAGAGTCTTAGGCCTCTTGGTATGTACCTAGAATTCCTCGGAAGATACCTCAGTGACAGGCTGAGATAAATCTTGCCTTGGCCTTTTCTCTTTTGGGACCTGTGGCGTGGTCGTTTGTGACACAGTGGTCGGGGGATCCTGCTAATCTACTTCGACCAATGTGTTAGGCTCCCACACTGTCTGATTTGCAAATTTTTCCACTTCAGGCCTAGCTTCATGAACATATGGGATGTTCTTGTTCTTCACCCTCATCTCTGAGATGATCCCACATGGATCATAATGCCATGGGAAGCTCATAAAGAACTTCATTTAACTCAGCATCCAGTCTGCTTATTCCCCAGTGCCACGATTGTTGTAGATGAAGGAGCCAATCTGCCCCTTGATTCTAAGCTACTGCTTTTTCTTCAGCGACACAAAATGGATATCATCAAAATTTATAATCTGCCTTATATATTCCAACGTGAAAATTCTGATGGGCAGGTAATTAGGCAGCTTATACGGTGCCAACTTGCACCCGTATACTCCGATCTCGGTGTAATCTTGATACAGGTACCAATCCCCGTTCTTTGTGTTGTCCGAGAGATGCAGGATCCTCTGAACTTCATCGTTTATTCGAGGCTCGGGCCTGTCGCCTAGCATACTTACCACAGAGTGGTAGAATTGATCAATGAACTCCTTGAAACTAAAATCAATGGAGTTGTGCTTGAGTAAGGAGGTCCATGATGTCACTGCTTGAGGTCTACCATCCCCATCCATCTTTTGCATGGAGAAGCCAAATTTATCCGCTTGGAAGAAGATGAACAAGTATGCTAGTATCGATGAGTATCTGAACATGCCTTCCGTGCCAAAATTCATGAACTGTCCGTGAATATTGTCTGCCAAGAATGTGTTGAAGTCAAATTGGGTGGTGATCTTTTCGTCGGTAGAGAAGATGGAAAGAAAACCCAGAATGGGTTCATCTACCCATTGATCATAATAGTATCCTAACAAAGCACAAAGGGATGAGATGACCTGGTTTCCTTTAGTCGAGAACATGGAAGACGAATAAGGAGTATTTGTGGAGGGAAGTTGAGTGGATGGGGGAAGGAAAAGCTCGAATATTTGAGCTCTTTGGGGGAAGGTCATTTTCTGGTATAATTCTGTGAGAATTTCCAGGTTGAAGGGAGCTGCAGAGTCGGCCCGGGGGATTTGCATCATCTGGTCTATGGATTAGGGCATGATGAGGAACAGGATATCTTCGGACGAGGAGATGACAACTCTTTGTTGGGGAATATAGTGGGCTTGACACTTGAGAGCGAACTCGAGAAAATGGTGGATTTGAGGGAAGAGGTAGAGGGGTAAATTGGACTCCCAAAGTCCAATTTCATCACTCTGGTCCAGGAAAACTTCCCTGAGCCATGACTGAAGGTATGAGAAATCAAAATTGCATTTTGTATCTACGATTAATAGGTCTTTGTCAACCAGTGGGATCCTGTCCAGGTCGACAGGAGGCGGGAGAAACAAATTCTCCTCTCCTTCTGCTTGTTTGGACTTTGGCGCCATTTCTGCAATAGTACCTACAATAAAACACAACGTTAGTGGGGGCGACTGAATGTGGATGAGGGAAACAGACTGTAATGGAGGAGTAAGCAGTGAATTTCTCTAGTACGATGGGTGAATAGCGAAAGTAAGGGGAATAACGGTAGTTTTAAGTAAACGGGGGTCGGTTGGGCATGGGAGACAGGTCAGCTGGATAACGGATAGGTTATCCAGTAATAAATGACCAACAGATCATTTTGAGGGTGAGATGGTGGGTGACGGTGGCTGAGGGATAAGGACGGGTGACGTGGTGGCTATCAATTGAAGGTAAAAGTCATAGTAAGGGGCTTGCCAAGAGTGAATAGGGGGGAAGGACTGACAACAGTTATGGGACATGATCATTTCAGGAAAGGGGGACGGTGACGTCCAGAGATGATGATGGTAGGTCAGATAGTAGGAGATGATGGGAATCAGGGCCATTGGATCATTGCCACATATAGAGAGGGCCCACCGGAGGAAAGATACCATTCCAGACCCCCCCCTCAGTTAAAAGTAGATCAGTCGAGGGGGGGGGGGGTCCGAAAAACAATTCGAGCCATTGATCTATGCACCTGCCTTTGAGCCACAGATCTATGCGTGTTGTTTATAACACATTTCGGACCCCCCCATCCATTAAAGGTAGAACGGATGGGGGGGTAGAGAATCCAATGTTGATCATAGATTTGCACGCTCGATCCTGGGCCATCCAGATGCGCACGAGTCTTATTAGCGATTCCGGACCCCCCCCCTTCCGTTAAAGGTAGAACGGTCAGGGGGGGTCCGGAATGATCTATCCACCGTAGATCTGGGCACGATCATCTGGACCATTGATACATGATAGGAGAATAAGTGAGGGCGTGGAAAAAACATGCACCTAGAAAACTTTCGATAAATTATTTTTCATCGGTTTTCTCCAAGCTTTTCATGACTACACCACCAAGGGGTTAGTCGAACAACATTTAGGTATCCAAATCATGGTGCAACATTAATCATCAAACTGGTTTTTATTGAAATGAAGCAACAATGAAACTAACCTATATTCTAACCTAGTTTCCTATGACAGTTAACCCAGATTAGACTGTTGGGTTAAAAATTTACTCTACCCTGGGGCTATCTGACCAGGATTAGACAGTATGGACAGATTTATTCACTAATCTACCCTAGAAACTTTGGCTAAAATTAAACTATTTAGCCAAACTCATTCACTACCCTATCAACACCAATTTAAAAAGAACTTGGCCATGCTTGAAAGGTATGGACCAAGTTACTATTATTTCATGGGGCTTTTATTGAATTCTTTTATGCCCTCTTTTCTTTTTCTTTTTCTTTTTTCTTTTATTTTCTTTTTCCTTTTCTTTTCTTTTCTTTTTCAAATTATCTGTAGAATGAAAAATCATTTGTCAACAGAAACCACTAGAGACAGATAATATCTCAGTCACCAGTTGATCCTATAACTTATAGGGTGATAACAGTGGCTCCACCTGGGGATGGTACTTGTCCTGTGAAGTGCCAAGAATCCTGGTTCCTTCCATTCTGAAAACTTCTTCCTAGTAGCCTTTGTTGATTGATTGGATTTATTCTCAAAAATTGGAAGAACAGTGGTCAGCGGCTTAGGGCCTTCACTTCAGGCTTCAACCAACTGACTAATGTTATTCACTCAGAAAATGCAGGCGAAAAAATAAAAATGGTATGTACAATGGTGAGTGAAAACTCAAATATTTACTGAGGTGGCACATAATGTTTCAACATTCTGGCATTTATAGGTTCTCCTGGCAGATCTGTCCCATCAACGTTGTTTAGCAAGAAAGCATTGTTTCCCCTGAAAGCTTGGATCATGTAGGGTCCTCTCCACAGACTGTCAAATTTTCCATGTTTTCCCTTGTCTTCATTTCTGGCATCCCATCTCAGCACCAAATCTCCTAGTTCAAAATCATCTTCCTTGGTTCTTTTGTCAAAGATCTTCTTGATGTTTTCTTGGATTATCTGAGTCTTGTTGAAAACTTCTTCTCTAGACTGGTGTAAATGGATCATCTGGTTGATCCTTCTCTATGAGTCATTTGGCTCGGCTTGTACATCTTGAAGCAACTTCATGATGGGGACTCCTAAGGAAGTGGGGAAAACTGCCTCTGTGTCATAGACAAACTGGTATGGTGACATACCGATTGAACTTTTGGTGGTCAGTCTGTCAGCCCATAATGCGAACACCAACTTGTTATGCCACAATTTCTTGTTTTCCTGCAACGTTTTCTTGATGATATTTACCAAGGTTTTGTTTGAAGATTTCACCAGCCCATTCCCCTGAGGGTAGTAAGCTGTGGAATGCCCCAAACCAATGTGATACTAGTTGCAGAAATATATGAGCTTCTTTGACAGAAAAGCAACTGCATTATCAGTTATAATCTTTCTAGGACATCCAAAGCGAGACAAGATATTATTTTCAAGGAATTTGATAATAACAAAGTCAGTGGCTTGCCTGCTTGGTACTGCTTCGATCCATTTGGTAAAATAATCGGTGGCAGTGAGAA
>ML781048.1:81595-91892 GCA_009831015.1 Picea engelmannii | reverse complement strand
GGCAGTGAGAATCCACCTGTGCTGGCCTGAAGAAGGGGGGTGTATTTCTCCAATGAAGTCCAGTCCCCATTGCTGGAAAGGGGCTTCAACTGAGATCGGTTTCAGGGGGAGAGGAAGGAGTTTCCTTTTGCCTTCAAACAACTGACATTGATGACATGTCGTCACTTTATGATGTACATCGACGAATAGGGTGGGCCAATAGAATCCATCTTTGAGTATTTTGTTGGCTATTACCTTCCAGTTCAGATGGCCACCACATTCTCCTACATGAAATTCTTGTAACATGTTGTCAGCTTCATATTTCAATAAACAATTTAACAGAATTCCTCCAGGATCTTTCCAATACAAATTGCCTTCTAGAATACAAAATTTTAAGGCTTTCAACTTTAAAAATCTAGGTTTAGTCTTAGTCAAACCAGGGGGAGCTTGTACATTTTTCAAAATGAATATAAGGTATGCATACCATGGAGAGTTGAGAAATACTTCTCTCACACTTGGAGTCTCCATCTCGCCCTGTTCATCTACTGCAACTAAAAAATTAATGTCAAGAGCATGGAAATTTGATTCAACCATTAATTTTGCTAGGCCTTGACCCTTGATTAGTTTTGTAGGCTTAATCTCTATATCATATTCTAAAATGACAGCAATCCATTTTCCCCTTCTCCCATCCAGGTTGTCCTGGGTCAAAATGTCTTTTACTACCGCATTCGGAACATATGCAATGGTATGAGAATGGAGAATGTAGACCCTAAAATCTTTTATAGCTTTCACCAAGGCAAAAGCTTGTTTCTCCATTAGCTTGTAATTCAGAGCAGCGTCTCTTAACGCTTTACTAAATAAAGCTATGGGTTATTCATACCCTTCACTGTTCTTTTGTAGTAATACCACTGCTATAGTATGTTCGGAAGTGAAAGAGAAAAGATAGAAATCTTTGGTAAAATCAGGACTGATTAAGATAGGGGCCGCTATGAGTGCTCGTTTGACTAGTTCGAAAGACTGTTTGGACTCAGATTCCCATTTTATTTTCACATCCTTTTTTAGCATATTTGTAATGTTTCTGAGGAGATCTGCTAGATTGGGAATGAATCTTCATAGAAAGTTTATTCTCTTGATAAAAGACTGTAATTCTTTGAGGTTTCTGGGGTGTTCTAATTTTTGTATGGCCTCGATTCGGCTGGGGTCTATTTTGAGCCCATCCTTGGAGATGATGTGTCCTAGCAGTTTGTCTTCCTCTAGCCTGAAAAGGATTTTCTTAGGATTTAAAGAAATCCCAAACCTTCTACATTTCTTGAAGACTCGTCTGAGGTGTCGCAGGTGTTCGTCATCAGATCGAGAAAACACAGTTACATCATCTAAATAGACGAAAATAAACTTACCCGATTCTTCCACGAAGGTGATATCCATCGCTCTCTGGAAAGTGGCTCCAGCGTTCATCAAACCAAAATGCATTTTCACATACATGAAAGTGCCCCATGGTGTGGTGAAGGCAGTTTTGTCTTGATCATCTAGGTGAACTAGGACCTGATTGTAACCTGAGAAACCGTCCAACAAAGATATTCAACTGGATCCGACTACCCTTTGAAGGATGTGGTCCATTTTTGGCAAGGGGTAATTATCCTTCAGGGAAACCTTATTCAGATTTCCGAAATCTATGCAAAGTATGATTTCCCCAGATTTCTTACGTGTAGGGACCAAATTAGAGACCCATTTAAAAAAACACAACAGGACTATGATTTTGGCATTGTACATTTTTTTGATTTCCTTTTCTATCAGAGGGAGCAACTTGGGATTTATCCTCCTAAGTTTCTGTCTGAATGGTTTTTGGTCTTCTTTTATTGGAATCCTGTGCCGTATGATGTTGGTATCATAAGCTTTCAAATCCTCATAACCCCAGGTAAAGACATCTGAATATTCTTTGAACAGCTCAATGTATTTGAGTTTTTGCTCAGGGGGTAATGATTTAAACAGTTTGACTATCCTGGGTTTCTCTTCGGTCCCTATATTACAGTCTTCTACCTCTTGTCCATTGGCTTCAATTTTCAGTTTTTTGGCTACGTCGTCAAAATCAAACAAGTACTCTAAAGGAACTAGACCCCTAGGCAAAACATTGCTTTTCAAATGTAAAACATCGGCCTCCATCGCATCATCAACTAATTCTCTTGAATCTATGCTATTTACACTATCAATTTCAAAATCTGATCTATTTACATTTTCATCTTCGTTCTCTAAATCTATATTTGTACATTCAAAATCATTTTTACACTGCAAAAAGTCTTTGATTTGATCATCATTACCAAACACTTGCAGTACCTGATATTGTCGGGAACAATTGGTCTGCATTTCACCTCAACAGTGTATGGGTGAGTCGAACGGAAAGGAATCTTACATGTGGCTGCTGACGTAGCCAATCCGTCCACCAGAATGTTTTGTCCCCTCGGCATTACCTTCAAGTCAACTTCAGTGAAACATCTAAGGGCATCAAGAAAAACATTCCTATAAGCTCTAAGATGTGGGTGTTTCGTAGTGTACTCGCCTTTGATTTTCTTGATTATCAACTCAGAGTCACCTCTTACCATAATCTGTTTAGCACCAACTCTTTTCAAAAGCTTCAGACCGAGCATCAAGGCTTTGTACTCGGCAATATTGTTAGTGCATTGGAAATTTAACTTGTAAGAATGGTTTTTTGAATACCTGTTTCTGTGATTATGAAGCTAGACTCCTGCTCCAGCTCCTTCTTTGCTTACTGCTCTGTCAAAATCCATGCTCCAGAAATATGTCGGTAGCTCTTCAGTTATCACGTTTTTCATCCTTGATACCTCAATGGTTTCTTGGCCTTCATCCTGACTAGATGTATCTTTTTCCAAGTGAGTATCTTGTTCTCCCATGTCACCATCATTGTACAAAATAAAAGAATCCAAGTCGAAATGCGTAGAGTAAAGGGGATAGTTGTGCAGTTTTTCTTGGCTACTGACCATGTATTTCATCAATGTTTCTCTGTATAACCTTCTTTGTTGCCCGAAAACTGGGATAGTGGCATAAGACATGTCTAGATGAAGGGTACCTCTCAGCTTATCCCCGCAAGATCGAGATAGAAACACTCTGTACTTCAGAGGGATGTCTGCAACTACCACATCCATTACCATGCTCTTTGCAGGAATCTGAACCAAGGTGATACATAGGTCCTTGATCAGACCAATACATCTAACTTTACTGGAGTCAAATGAGTGCAAATCCTTGTAAGGTCTGGTGACCTCCAGTCCCAACTTCTCCATCACTACTTTAGGCACCAGATTGTGGGAAGCACCCGAATCCAGCATAGCGTTATGCAAGATCAGGTCATGTATGTTTAGACTGATGTAAAAAGGAGCAACATCACCATTATCGTCTCGGCCATCTACTTTAGGTCCAAACATAAGTTTAGGTTGATCATCTGTAAGGTTCACAGTATCAGAATGGTTTTTTGATCCAATGGTTAAGGCCTTCGTGCCTATGTCAGGTTCAATGGTCAATGCTTTAATCACCTGTGAACGATAAACGTCTTTGTTCATCAACTCAGAAAGTGGGATGGGAATTTTTACTTTGGCCAATTCACCCTCAAGGTTGAAAGGTGTAGGAGCTCTGCCTTGGCTCATCAATTATGGTTTGTCTACCACACTCTTCTGACCAGAAGTACTTGGTGGATTAATAGGTGAAACCTCGGGCTATGACGATCTTTTCAAAATAGTAAGGTTTTTCTTTGCAGTAACTTCGACAGAACTCTTCTCAGGAATCTTCTCGGTAGATGGCTCAGAGGCCTTCTTGGTTTCGACTACCTTCTTCATTTCAATCGTCTTTTTTGGTGAACTCCCTTCTGTCTTTTTACTCCGCAGACTATACTGTCGGTGTACCTCCAAAATGGCATTTTCAAATGCCTGTTGTTCTGCATCTTCGACTTCTTCTCTTACTTTTGTTTGATTGAGAAGAAAAAGTTCTTTCTCTTCTTGGGTAAGGAAAAGAGCTTCGTTATCGTGAATGCCCATGAGATTTATGTGAGTATCCTCTACTTCCTCAATCACTTCCTCCCCTTCATCAACATAATTTTCTTGTAAGGGAGGTCTGATTTGCTGATCCGAACCTCTCTGCTCTCTTTGATCCCTAGGATCTCTCTGTCTGATTTGAGGAGGATTCCTCCTAAAGTTAGGGTTTCGAACCTGAGGAGTTGGTAGGTTTTCTCTTGGAGGATTTTTGTCTGACACATTAAGTCTTTCCATTGCTCTAGCCAAAGAATCCAATTTGGAATCTAAGGTTGATGTGGAAGGTTCTTCTTTAATTGTGACTCTCCTCTCTGACCTCTGATGTGCCCTTTTTGCCAACAAATTGGCCTCCACACTTATAGCACTTTTCTGCATGTCTTCCAGGGTGGTAGAATTTCTTTCCCTTAGTTGGTATGACATGTCAGCGTCAAAATCATCAGGGAATTTTATCAATGCCAAACCCTGCGGAGGTTTGATTTCAGCTGGGATTGCATTGTATAGGTTATTGAAACGAGTGCAGTAATCTTGTACTATCTCACCTTGATTTCTTCTAATATTTTCGTATTCTGAAAAGATTTGGAGAGGGTTTTTATTTACCTCCCATATGTCTAGAAAACTCCTTTGGAATGCGGTAAGGTCAAGGACTGAGGAGGCACGCAAACCTTTGTACCATTTTTTAACGTCACCTGTCAAACTCTGGGAAAACAATCTCATTTGAACATCAGCCTCATCTACTTCATGCACATCATAATAATCATTAATTTTATCTAAGTGTTGTTGTGTGCTCAAAGGTCCTATCACATTGAACTGTGGAAGTCTCATTTGATAGTCTTGGGGCATGGCATGAAGAGGCGTAACCAACACCAAGGGAGCATATCGAGCTGCCATGATGTGTGGAGGAGGTGGGATAACAGACTGGATGATCGGTGAGGTAGTGACTGAAGACAAGGATGAGGAGGGACTGGATGATGCTGAGGGAGTGGTTTGTGGTTTAGCAGTGGGAGACAGAACTTCAGGGGTTCGGGGTTGTAAAATGGTTGGGTCGAAAATAATTCTAGTCACAAAACTATCGGACCGTGTTCTAACCAGGCTCTATTGGGAAAAATTGTCAGAGTTAGGTTTTTGAAAGGTAACGAGCTCTCCTGAAAAGGAAAGGGACTTATGAAAGGGAGTATGACTTACTGAGACTTCAGCTATGGCCCTTTTCTTGAGTAATTGTTCCGGGTTATTTGTCACTATCGCAGGTTCTGGGTCTGGATGAGATCGAGTATAAATTAGCTTTATGAGTCTGAAACTAATATGTACAAATTTTAATCAACCTCTAAACATTACTTTCTTTTCAAATTTTCAATCTTTCAGGAACAAACTTTCTTTTTAGGGAAAAGAAAACGTGGAATTTATAAATTTTTAGTTCTTTCCCCAGTATGGTCGCCACTATGTTAGCACCCTGTAAATTTCCAAGAGATTGACACAGAAGAAATCCACAAAATGTAACTTTATCCAACCGCTTTTGAAGTTGGGATCTAGCCCTTCCAACTTTAGAGAGGGATCTCTCTATAAGATTTAGCTTTTTTTCAAATTTCAGATATTAGGCTAGGTAAATAAATAGGTCAGTTTTGTTGTCAAAGTGTGTTCAAATTGGTTGAGACAGTCTACAGATCCATTGGGCTATGGGGTCTGTGTTTTAATAAAATATGAAATACAAACTAGAAACGCAAAGGAAAAAACTTTCACAGGGCGAGATAATATAATCACTGGATTCTTTAGTAGCTTAAATAATGAACAGCAGAAAAGATGAAAAAGATAATTTCAACAAAGAAGCAGTTAAGAATTTCTTTATTGAAAACACCAGAAGATAAAACACTAAAATCTTTCGAGTCAGAAATAGGGTATACGAGATAAATCCTGCAACTTTCGTTACTTCTAGAGATTAGGTTCAGAAAACAAATTGATGACAAAGCGAGAATAACATTCAACTTAGAGAGAAAAACATCACCAATGAATACACGCAAGAATCCTGTAAAAGTGCCTCCTTTTTATTAATGGAAGATCTCTTCAAAAATATTACAGTCTGATAGTGTCAGGGTGTGAAGATCAACAACCCTCAATACTTCGTAAGGTGAAGTATTTATAACTCAAATTACAAATGATCCTATCATTAATTATTAGGACGTGATAAATCTATTTTTAGCCTAACTAACTTAACAAATTTCCTAAATCTAGGAACTACTTGATGATGTGGTGTAACTACACGCTGATTTCTGGGTGGGCTGTTGATGAAGCTTCTGCACGGATTCATCTGATTGGACAAATGAATGGACTGGGACAACTCATCTGCTACTCGATCAGATCACAGAGCTCCTCCCATCGGAGATGACTGGGCACGTTGACTTTGAGAAGTCTTCGATACACTTCGTCCATTTCTGTATACTTGGCGAAGGTAGGCTTGGTGAGGAAGATGTATCGAATCTCGCGTTGGATAGTGATATCCTACTGAAGAGCATCTAGAAATGCCTTGCCAGTGATTCTCCCTTGAATGTGTGCAAACTTTGAACCATCCTTAGCCACATCGACCAATCTCTTCTTATAGTCTGGGAGTGTCATCAATTTATCATTGATTACCTTCAGACCAGGAAGACCTTTCTTCTGTAGAGCCTCAATCTTACTGAAGAATCTTTGTACCCCTAGGTCCATGGCCTGAAACTTTTCTTCCAGCTGAAGCATTAATCCTCTCTTCATCAAAACCCTTTTAACCTCAAGGATGGTCTCTGTTCTGTCTTCAATTTTCAGCTCTTCCAGCTCTTCCCTGGTCTTAGAATTCAGGAACTTGATGATCTTGTTTGCCTGTGCTGGCATCTCCCCCAATTCTGATCTGATCTTCTCGATGGCCTATTTGCTTCTCTGGACCAATTCATTTTGCTCAAACATGATTTGGATCATGGGCCATATCTCGTTCATGGACTTACTGATATTTGTCCATACATTCTCTTTAACCTCAGCCAAAGTATTTCCTGCCACTGTTTGCTTCCGGAGCTGCTGTAGCTCCTGCTTGAGCTTCTCTGTCACTTGCTTTTCCTTGGAAAGGCTGGGCTGGAAAGAAGTTTTGAGTTCCTGGAGGCTCTCAATCTCCTTTTTTAGCATGCTGATCTCTGTTTCCTGCAGGTTCATCTTCTCCTGGGATGTCAATGGAGTCGCGGATGGGACTTCTATCACTGATGATGTGCTCACTCCTGAAATTGGAATAACACTCAATGGAATGACTTCCATTGGCTTCCGTTTCTCTTTCTCTTTCAATAGCTTCTCCATATCAGCTTCCATTTCCTTAAGCTGTGCGTTCTGCTCCATGAGCAGGTTGAGCATTTCATCCTTCTCTCCTTCTTTCTCTGCTATCTCCTTCTCCTGTGAATCCTCTATGGGCATGAGCTTTAGTTGTTTCCTCACAGAGGCTATGTCAGCACTCTTCATGTTTATCCTTTCCTCGGCTGCTTTCACGTTTGAAGGATCATAACCGATCTTGAGGACCAGCTCCTCCAAATTTTTGATCCTATTGTCCTTTGCAAAGGACAATATCTTCTCCAACTTGAGTTGTGTTTGAACATTGTTCAGAGACACCTGTAATTTGGACGCAGAAGTGGAAGCATGCGCCAACGTATAAAAAACCATTTCCCCTGTCTGCTTGTGCAGATCCATCTGATCAGTCGGATGCACATCCTTCGTCTGGAATTCGAAGGTGGCCCTTTTATAGTCAGTGATCACCTTGGGGTCTGGTACCTGTGCCTGGAGGAATGCCATATGCATTCTGCCCTTCTCGGTGTCGAATGGCGATAGCAACCTATGTTGCGCAGTCGACGTCTGCTTCCAGAACTGGGCGCAAGTACTGCTAGTCAGGGTCTGGTTCCTTTTCTTGATCAACTCATATTTTTCAAAAATGCTCAACTTGGGCCCTACCTTGCCTGGCTGAGTGTTCAATGGGGAGTCTGTGGATTTCTTCAGAAATGTTGGGGTAATGACCTTATGGAGGCTCAAACTGAAGGGTGGAATGCCAACTTTGGTCACTATAGTAGACAGGGCTTCTTTTTCCCTAGTCGGGCCAGGCTCTGCAACAGTCTTAAACCTCTTGGTATGTAGCTGGAATTCCTCGGAAGATACCTCAGTGACAGGCAGAGATAAATCTTGCCTCGGCCTTTTCTCTTTTGGGACCTGTGGCGTGGTCGTTTGTGACACAATGGTCAGGGGATCCTGTTGTTCTACTTTGACCAATGTGTTAGGCTCCCACACTATCTGATTTGCAAATTTTTCCACTTCAGGCCTAGCTTCATGAACATATGCGATGTTCTTATTCTTCACCCTCATCTCTGAGATGATCCCACATGGATCATAATGCCATGGGAAGCTCATAAAGAACTTCATTTCCCTCAGCATCTTGTCTTCTTCTTCCGCAGCGCCATGATTATTGCAGATGAAGGAGCCAATCTGCCCCTTGATTCTAAGTTGTTGCTTTTTCTTCAGCGACACAAAATGGATATCATCAGAATTTATAATTTGCCATATATATTCCAATGCAAAAATTCTGACGGGCAAGTACTTAGGTAGCTTATACGGTTCCAACTCCCACCTGTATACTTTGATCGCGGTGTAATCTTGATACAGGTACCAATCCTTGGTCTTTGTGTTGTCCAAGAGATGCAGGATCCTCTTAACTTCATCGTTTATCCAAGGCTCGAGCTTGCCGCCTAGGATACTTACCATAGGGTGGTAGAATTGATCAATGAACTCCTTGAAACTAAAACCAATGGAGTTGTGCTTGAGTAAGGAGGTCCATACTGTCACTGCTTGAGGTCTACCATCCCCATCCATATTCTGCATGGAGAAGCCAAATTTATCCGCCTGGAAGAAGACGAACAAGTATGCTAGTATCGATGAGTATCTGAACATGCCTTCTGTTCCAAAATTCATGAACTGTCCATAAATATTGTCTGCCAAGAATGTGCTGGAGTCAAATTGGGTGGTGGTATTTTCCTTGGGAGAGAAGATGGAAAGAAAACCCAGAATGGGTTCATCTACCCACTGATCAGAATAGTATCCGAACAAAGCACAAAGGGATGAGATGACCTGGTTTCCTTTAGTCGAGAACATGGAAGATGGATAAAGAGGATTTGTGGAGGGAAGTTGAGCATATGGGGGAAGGACAAGCTCGAATATTTGAGATCTTTGGGGGAAGGTCATTTTCTGGTATAATTCTGTGAGAATTTCCAGGTTGAAGGGAGTTGCAGAGTCGTCCCGGGGGATTTGCATCATCTGGTCTATGGATTCAGGCGTGATGAGGAAAATGATCTCTCCAGACGAGGAGATGATGGCTCTTTGTTCGGGAATATAGTGGGCTTGACACTTGAGAGCGAACTCGGGAAAATGGTGGATCTGAGGGAAGAGGTAGAGGGGTAAATTGGACTCCCAGAGTCCAATTTCATCACTCTGGTCCAGGAAAACTTCCCTAAGCCACGACTGAAGGTTTGAGAAATCAAAATCACATTTTGTGTCTGCGATTAATCGGTCTTTGTCGACTAGTGGGATCCTGTCTAGGTCGACAGGAGGTGGGAGAAATGGATTCTCCTCTCCTTCTGCTTATTTGGACTTTGGCGCCATTTCTACAACAGTACCTGCAATAAAACAAAACGTTAGTGGGGGCGAATGACTATGGATGAGGGAAACGGACTGTAACGGAGGAGTAAGCGGTAAATTTCTCTGGTGCGATGGGTGAATAGCGAAAGTAAGGGGAATAATGGTATTTTTAAGTAAACGGGGGTCGGTTGGGCGCGGGAGACAGGTCAGCTGGATAACGGATAGGTTATCTAGTAATAAATGGCCAACATATCATTTTGAGGGTGAGATGGACGGTGATGGTGGCTGAGGGATACAAACAGGTGACATGGCGGCTATCGATTGAAGGTAAAAGTCATAGGAAGGGGCTTGCAATGAGTGAATGGGGGGGAAGGACTGACAACAGTTATGGGACATGATCATTTTGGGAAAGGGGGATGGTGACATTCAGAGATGACGACGGTAGGTCAGATAGCAGGAGACGATTTGAATCTGGGCCATTAGATCGTTTCCATGTATAGAGAGGGTCTGCTGGAGGAAAGATACCATTCTGAACCCCCCCCCTCAGTTAAAAGAAGATCAGTCGGGGGGGGGTGTGAAAAAAAATTCTAGCAGGAGACGATTTGACTCTGGGCCATTAGATCGTTGCCACATATAGAGAGGGCATGCTGGAGGAAAGATACCAT
>ML781048.1:35787-81500 GCA_009831015.1 Picea engelmannii | reverse complement strand
TCCAACCATTGACCTGCGCACCTGCCTCTGAGGCGCAGATCTATACACGTTGTTTATAACACATTCTGGACCCCCCCCCTCCTCCATTAAAGGTAGAACGGGCGGGGGGGTCTAGAATCCAACGTTGATCATAGATTTTCACACTCGATCCTGGGCCGTCCATATGCGCGTGAGTCTTATCAGCGATTCCGGACCCCCCCCCCCCGTTAAAGGTAGAACGATCGGAGGGGTTCGGAATGATCTGTCCACTGTAGATCTGGGTGCGATCATTTGGACCATTGATACATGATAGGAGCATAAGTGAGGGCGCGAACAAAACATGCGCCTAGAAAACTTTGGATAAATTCTTTTTCATGGGTTTTCTCCAAGCTTTTCATGACTACACCACCAAGGGGTTATTCGAACAACATTTAGGTATCCAAATCATGGTGCAACATTAATCATCAAACTGGTTTTTATTGAAATGAAGCAAAAATGCAACTAAGCTATATTCTAACCTAGTTTCCTATGACAGTTAACCCAGATTAGACTGTTGGGTTGAGAATTTACTCTACCTTGGGGCTATCTGACCAGGATGAGACAGTCTGGCTAGATTTATTCACTAATCTACCCTAGACACTTTGGCTAAAATTAAACTGTTTAGCCAAACTCATTCACTACCATATCAACACCAATTTAAAAATAACTTGGCCATGCTTGAAAGGTATGGACCAAGTTACTATTATTGCATGGGGCTTTTATTGAATTCTTTTATGCCCTCTTTTCTTTTTCTTTTTCTTTTTTCTTTTCTTTTCTTTTTCCTTTTCTTTTCTTTTCTTTTCTTTTTCAAATTATTTGCAGAATGAAAAATCATTTGTCAACAAAAAACACTAGAGACAGATAATATCCCAGTCACCATTTGATCCTATAACTTATAGGGTGATAACAGGATCCTTGTCACTTACAATAATCTTTCGGCTTCCATGTAGATTTTGAACTATCTCCATGAAGGAAGTGGAAATTGTACTGCCTTTGAAAGGATGAGAGAGTGCACAAAAGTGTGTGTACTTGGTCAGTCTATCAATAATCACCATGATGACACTCTTTCCTTCAGACTTCAGTAACGCTGTGATGAAATCCATGGAAAATCCTCCCAATGCTGACTTGGTTTGGCTAATGGTTGTAAAAGACCTAGGTTCTTAATTTTTTCCACCTTATTTTGTTGTAAAACCAAACATTCTTCCACAAACCTTTGAACATTAGTTTTAAGGCCATCCAAAAAAAACTCCTTCTTGACTGTATGGTAGTTTTTCAAAAATCCCGAGTTCCCTCCTACCAAAGAGGTGTGCAATTCCAATAGTACCTTTTGTTTGAGTTGGGAGATATTACATAAATACAAGCAATCTTTGTACCACAGTGAATCATTTTTCCATGTAAATGTATATGATGTATTGGAATCCCGTTGCAACCTTTGAATGAGAGTCCACATGTTTTTTTCATTCTTCCATTCATTCCTCGCTTCTATTATCCAATTGGGTTGGATGATCGAGATAGCATAGAGAAAGGCCTCAACATCTTCATATTTTCTTGAGAGTGCATCTTCCACAACATTTTGCTTTCCTTTTTTATAGATTATTTCAAAATCATAACCCAACATATTGGTCACCCATTTTTGTTTTTCTTATGAAGATAGTCCTTGTTCCAAGAAGTATTTAAGATAGTCCTTGTTCCTATTAGGTAAGGGCGTCATTTTTTCAATGCATGTAGTATTTCCATAATTTCCTTCTCATAAATGGGTTTGTGTAAGTCCTTTCCCTTGAGTGAACGAATTTCAAAATAAAGGGGCCTTCCTTCTTGCATTAGAGAAACACCAATGCCTTTCCCCAAGGCATCACATTCCACAATAAATGTTTTTGTGAAGTCTAGTGTGGCCAAGGCAGGATATTTGCACATCGCCTCTATAAGTTGTTCAAAATCTTGAGTTACCTCCGGAGTCCATGAAAATGCATCCTTATTAGTTAATGTTGTTAAAGGTGTTTTTATTCTTCCATAGTTCCAAACAAACTTGTGGTAGTAACCTGTCAAACCCAAAAATCCTCTAAGATTCTTCAATGTTTTGGGAATCGGCCAGTCCATCATTTCCTTAATCTTGTTAGGGTCTATATTGACACTTTCATGAGATACAATATGACCCAAATACTCTACCTCCTTCACCCCAAATAAACATTTTGATGGTTTGGCATATAGTTGTTGATCCTTTATTAGTTGTATCACCTTGTCAACATGTCACACATGATCCTCCCAAGACTTTCTATAGATTGGTGTATCATCAAAAAATACTAACATAAATTTTCAAAGGAATGGATTTAAAATGGAATTCATCAATCCCTGGAATGTGTAAGGTGCATTCGTAAGGCCAAAAGGCATGACCAAAAATTCATAATGTCCTTCATGAGTTTGAAATGTTGTTTTTGGGATATCTACTTCCTTCATTCTAATCCGATGATACCTTAAACAAAGATACAACTTTGTGAAATAGATTTCTCCATGTAGTTCATTTAACAATTCATAAATGAAGAGAATGAGAAACTTATCTTTAATAGTGATCTTGTTGAGATCTCTATAATCTAGACACATACACCATGATCCCTCTTTCTTGAGTACTATTACCACCGGTACAGAGTGAGAACTTTGGCTAGGTCTAATAATGCCTTCCTCTAACATTTCTTCAACCATATGCTCAATTTCACTCTTCTAGGCATAAGGGTATCTGTAAGGTCTTATGTTAGGAAGAACACTCCTAGGAATTATGTAAATAATATGATCATGATTTCGAGTGGGTGGAAGAACTTTCAGAATATCTTCAAATACTTTGGAATGCTTATCAATGACCCCTTGGAGATCTAGGGTAATAGATGGCTTAGATGTTTGAACATTTATTGAGCATAGTTGTACAATTACACCATGATGCCCCTTTTTTAATAATTGTTTCATGAAATTTCATCTTATCACCTTACTAGGTTTCCCTGTTATACCACTTAACTCAATTTCTTTTCATTCCAATGAAAATTTCATGAAAAGTTCTTGAAAATTAAAAGCCAATGTTCCTAATGATTGTAACCATTCGACTCCTAGGATGACATCAACACCACCCATGGGTATAGAAATGATTGGAATATTGATTACATATTCCCCCATAGTAAGATTGATATTATTGCATTTTCCTGAGCAACTGATAGTTCCTCTATTTGCAATCATTACTTGAAACTCTAGCACTAGATATATAAAGAAATTGAGAGCTTTGGATAATTTATAGTGAATGAAATTATGAGTACTACCAGAATCAATTAGGACAATTATCTTTTTATTTTTGATATATCCTTTGATCTTAAGGGTTTGAGGAGTGCTAATTCTAGGAAATGCATTACATGATATCATGGGAGTCAACTCTTCATAAGAAATCTATTCTATTTTTTCATCGTGAGATGGTTCTTGTTCTTTCTCTTTTTATTCTTCCTCTTCACAATATATGTAAAATAATTTCTTCTCACCACACTTATGTCCCTTACTATACTTGTTGTCATAATTAAAGCATACACATTTTTCTTTTCTTTCCTCCAATTTTTGAGGTGTCAAAATTGTAGGTTGAGGTGTTTTAGAAGAAGGACCATTATTATCTCGATAAATTTTAAGAGTAGTCCTTCTAGTAGCCATAGCCATATTTTTACTTTCAACATTTCTCGCCACCATGAATGCATTCTCCAATGATTTGGGTTCCCAAAGGAGAACCTCATGTTGAATGTTATCCTTTAAATTTCCTATGAATACATCAATCAGGTGCTCATATGGAATATCCATTACCTTTATATTCAATGTTTGGAAGTTCTCAATGTTCTCTGCAATTGAACTCTTTTGCTTGAGATTTATCAATTGGCTAAAGAAGGTATTTCGCCTTGTATCATCATAGTGTGCTATCATTTATTCTATGAAAATTGTCTAGGTGATGAGTGATTTATGAGAACAAATCCATCGATACCACACAAATTGATTGGGTTCTAAATATAAAGAATAAACTTGTACCTCTTGTGTATGTGGCACATCATGTGGATCAAAGAATTGCTCCATCTGAAGTATCCATGTGATTGGATCCTTTCCTTCAAACTTCCTCATACTGATCTTAGGAAAGTGGTTGGTCTTCAACCCAAAGTTGGAGTTTCTCTAGTATTTATTCATCTTCCATGTCTCCTCATCATGGGTTTCATGGGACATATTTTCACTTTCAAGTGTCCTCTCTATTAAGAAATTTTTCAATCCTTCCATGATATCCCTTTTTAAGCCATCCATCTTAGTATCCATTATTTCCTCCAACTTAGCTTCAGTTGAATCTATCATCCCTTATTGTTCATCTTTTGTTATTGTCTTTTATTGTAAATAATTTATTTATGTGTGCATTTCTTCACCTTCATCAAGAGTCCAAGTAGGACTGTTTGGAGGCTTATTTGGTGTATAAGTTCCCTTTTTTGGTGGAATTTTGTCCAAGTATCACTTTTAAACCTTGATTTTGAGGTGGTTCTACTAGATGATCTTTCTTCTGCTATATCTCCAAAATTTTGGTCCTTCTAGGTCTGGAAATTTCTTTTTGTATTTCTCTGATACCTCTTCTCTTCAATGTCACAAGTATGATCAAAATTGGATGTGCCAAGTGGAATTTATGGTAACTTCCCCACACCTTGCTTATTTTTGTCCCTTCCAAAAGAGTGTACTTGTAAAGTGTGCCAAGAGAAAAATATCTAATAATTGATTCTGAAACTTTGTTTTTTTTTTTTAAATAAAAAAGAGTAGTTTCTGTTATATTATAATATCTCAAAACTTTGACAAAATAAACAGAGTCATGGCTACAGTCACCAAAAAATGATGTCGGAAACCGGAAACCAGCATAAGTGGGAGGTAACTAGCAGTTATACAGTAATACAACCATAATAAAAAAGACATTTGTCCTGCCCTAAGGAAACCAGGATAGATGCCAAGGATCCAGATAAACATAAAGAAGTTACACAGTAAATCTAAAAACCTATAAAACATAAGAACCTATGCATCCGGTGACGTGTCGCGCCCTCCAGCTTGCCAGGTCTTCGCCGGAATGGCAAAATTCTGAGTGCACAGGGGGCACTTTCGCTGAGTTGGAGCCGCAGAGAACGCGTCGAGAAGCAAATCCATATGCTGGCCCATGAGGAGGGCCCTGTGTTCCAAGTCCGCTATGTGGCTACGGAGCTCAAACACCAAGGCCAGGTGGTCTTCAATGAGGAGAGGACCATGCGTTCCGCCACCTAAGCCAATGTCGTCCGCCAGCTTCCTCTGCTCCCCAACCGTCTCTGCGTTCCCCATATGCTCGGCTCCTGTAGCATTCGGGTCATCCTGCCAAGGGATTTCCTCAATTACGCAACTAGGAAGGTCATCTGCCTTAGTCGATATACACTTGGTGCCCTGTCTGCTGAGCGTCTCCATGGCGCTTTGAATCTTGTCGCGCGACAAGTCCCCAATCGACAGGTCCTCCTCCACGACACGGGATGGAAACAACACCGTGGTATCGGCCTCCTTCCCTGCCCCGCTGCAGCCATCGTTCTGCTCGGTGATGGTGTCGAGCAACATCCTCCCCTCAACCTGGGCCTTCTTCCTGAGAATGGACGATGCCAAGGCCAGAGCACGCTCAAGCTCCTCCTCCTGCCACCTCTGCTCTTTGCGTGCTGCCCAAGCTGAGCCCCATCGAGGCTTTCCACGATGCCTGACCATTGTACCCAAGCCAATTGTAATCAAATGCAGAGCTGAATTGGAAAGAAACCAGGTCGAGAACAGCTACACCAGGAGCCTTTCTTCGCTGCTTGGGATCAAAAGAAAGAAGGCGAGAGCCTTTCTAAATACAACTAAGAGCCACCATCCTGGGAGAATTTTCTCAGAGTGCAGGAAGAAGGCGGGAGAAAACCATGGCGAAGCCGCATCCAGAGCCTTTCTTCGCTGCTCGGGCTCGAAAGAAATACCATAACCAAAATTCCAAAGCCTTCGTCCATCCATAATCGCAATGAAACCGTGTGCGCAGGGAGGGTTAATGGTCACGCAAGGGAAGCGTACCTCCATCACATATCCACTGCTATGGCTGTCCACCATTGTTAATGCGAATGTGTGGGTGGCGGCCATCAGCCATTAAACCAGGGCTGAGTGCGTGTCCAGTTGTCAACTCCACCATGCTGCGTGTCACCCCATCCGGGGTGATTCTGAAACTTTGTTGGCAGCCCTACATTTTTTTAATTTTTTATATCAATTAAATGGTCTATGTAGCTGCCTAACTAGGGACACACATTTTGTTGTTCTTCATAAGAAATTTTCGAAATGACAATTGTAAGTTTTCAGTTTTCCCTATTGTCATTGTCTTCATGCTTTGTTCATGAGTGAAAGCATGAAAATGAAGCAGTTAAACTTATGACTGTGTTATCATTCTATTTGAGAATTTTATAAAAGGAAAAATGTCCCTACAGTTTATTAATCAAGCCTTGTTCCTTGCTTTGAAGACTATTCTCTTTGTTTTGATTTGTTGAATATCAAACATGCTTGGGGATTGTGAATTATATCAACAACGTATCTTTTGATTTGAGTATTGATATGGTTTTTTGTGTGAATCTTGATTATTGTTTTCTCATTACGAGGATTTGATTTACAAATTTCACTCTACCAAACCTTATGATCGAGCCCACTATGTTGCGCACTTATTGTCATTTTAATGCTTTCATCATGGAAGTACTTTATGAGAGGTAGCAATACAATTTCAATCAGATCATCATTTCAAGACTTGGTCTCGGGCACTGCAACCCCTCGCACTCTTTTCAAATGAATGCCTATATTTTCCTTATGTATTTTCTCCCCATATGCTATAGATTGGTTGTGTTACTCGGGCTCGGGGTATGTCTCTGTTCTTTTCTCCCAAACCCTCCCTACGTGTTGTGTCTGGTTGACGACCCATTGATTCACAATGGCTCAAGTTGTCAAAGTCGAACCTAATGGCGCTCAAAATTTACTCTTATATGACGATGCCAGAGAGGATCTTGAGAGTAATGGTTGGCTTGTTTTCCTTACAAAATTCCAGGGTTTCAATCTACAGATTGATCAAGAATTCGCTCTATCCTTCGATGGGTGTAGAGCTAAGGTGGGTGATGTTCAACTCGAGGTTACAGAGGATTTCTTGAGCCAAGATACAGGACTCCCTGCGAGCGATCAAAGGTGGTTAAAAAACGCAAAGGTAGAAGAGGTCCCTTGGAGTCTTCTCTTTACGTCTCGGAACATAAAAGGATGTGAAAAAGGTATGCCCATCTCCTTACTAAAATCTCGATGGCATGGTCTGCTCACTATGGTGAAATATTTTGTCACGTGTGAAGGTCATTTCGGTATTGTGTTTCTTTATCACTTGCATTTGCTTATGCACTTCATAGGGTTTCCTTTAACATGCCTTACTTTTTATGGAGGAGCCTTTAAAAAATGAGAAAAAGGTATAGAAAGAAAAGATCAGACTTGAGCCTCTTTCATCACGGCTTAATAAGAATTTTACTTGCACATCAATTAGAATTGCAGAACGATAATTGGGATTCGTTTTTAATCAGAAACGGTTTCTCTAACCCCAATGTTGAAGATATCGACAAGTTTTTGATGGAAGAAACCCTAATCTATCCTACAATGCCCCTCTCACCTACCCAGGTCTGTGTCTTGGCCTCCTATAACAAACCCTTACTCCATCCAAAGGTTATTGAGAAGACCTGTGAGCAAGTTATACGGCCTAACAATTCTGTTAAATCTTCAAGTAAACCTACAAACAAGACATCTAAAGGCCACACTGATTTAAATTTTAGAAATAAGAGAGTCGAAAGATTAATTTTGAGGAAGCTCAGAAACAAGTCGAACCCTCATGCGAGATCGATCAATATGATCGAGATCCATGAGAGTTCGGACTCCAAAATTGATAGGTTCCTCGCTGAAGAAGGCCCTCTATCATTCCGATCACACCTCGATCAACCTTATAAATTTATGGACAATCTACCTCCCTATCTGAAACATAATCTAGAGTTTCCTGGTATTAAATTGGGTAATGAATCTATAGTTCATGTTGGAAATACCCCGGTTCAAAATGGTGATTATTTCCAAGGGACTGTTGCACAGTCTAAGTGTGAAGTTTGCCTATCCTGGATTGATAGATACTACACCGACATACCTATCCTACAGTCACAGGTTAAAGATCTCATTGATCGCATCAATGCCGTAACAAATGAAAACGATAGGCTTGATTCTGTCATTCAAAGAAAAGGGAAACGAATGAATACTGCTGGAAATGTAACATTTAAAAATGTTGAGGCTACAACAACAATAGTGAATTCTAAGATCATCTAATACGATTTGATTTTAGAGGTATGATTTCTTTTGTATTAAATTAGTATTATATTTGATTTCATTATTAAATTAGATTATTTTGGATAAACTAGATTTCATTATTAAATTAGTTGGTTTTATTCATGCAATAAAATTGGATTTCATTTACTAAAATAACTAGCTATAGAATTAGCAGATTCTGTAGCCAATTATGTAAATTCGAAATTTGCAAATTAATAGTTAAATATGTATCTAAATCTCTTTATTTTTCATTTTCTTTTTAGGATATTCAGGAGGTCATGGTTACTAATTGAGTTGAAGCATCTTTGAGACTTGCTAGTCATATCTTTGATACAGTTTGTACAAACATAAATGGAATTTTTTGAGCTTTAAAGGATTTAGTATGATTTGGGTGGTTAGATCCCCCTTTTATTTTTGTAATCAATATCTGATCTCAGAAGAGGAAACAATTACCTTTCTGAAGGCTTTAAAAACCCATTATTTTTTGTAACTTGAACATCTTGGCCTGGGGCTAGTTGTGGACAGTTTATACTCGAATTTAGACATAATATATGTTACATCTCTTCTTTAGCTATTTGTAAATATTGTTGTTGTCTATGATTTGTCTATCTTGATAATTTGATGATTGTTGAGTGCTTTCGTCTACACAGTTTATTAGGTTGTCAAGATAATTTCTTTCATATAGTCCACAAATTGTATGCTTCAGTTATATGAAAAAAGTGATTGATTGTTTGATTCAAATATTAAGGTTTATCTTAATCTTGGTGAATGATCAAAAGTAAGTTGTTACTGTCAGATTTATCTTGTAATTGCTTGCAGTTCTCATATATCACAGTTATTATTTTTGCATCCTATCATTTTGTTATGTAAATACAACGGTCAATATACTGTTTGGCTTTTACTCCAAACAACCTCAAGTGACACAACAGATTTATCTCGAGACTGGATATACGATTCATGATCATACAAAAGTTGGATGCATATTCTTCAAGTGATAAGTAGGTTAGTCTGTTCCTTTTATTTGCTTGTTTAATATATAAACTTTTAAATATGGTTTAGTTTTCACTGTCTATATACTATGTTTCCATAGTATTTTGATATTTAATCTTACAGATGCATAGAGATTAAAAGAAAATAAAAAAGAAATAGTTCATTTTTCTTTGTTTACCAACTTTAATCAAAAGAACCATATTCTCATTTGATTTTCATAAGTTTAGATTAAAACTTATAAATTTTACATCTTGTATATAAATTAGTTAAGCAGTTTTGTGTGTAAATATTATTAAAAATAAGATGTATATATATATGTACATATATATATCAGTGATTAGTTTTTAGTGAGTTATTTCATTTCTTTTTATTTGTTTCTTTTAGTACTTTAGATTGGCCAACGGAGCCATTAAACCCATTAGAGTGAGTCAATCCAAACAGCTTGGGTTAATTAGACAACCCCAGACCAGACTCGCTCTTCCATTTGACAAGAGATCATTTTTTCCCATCAACAAATGGCGCTAGAAGGAGGGCCTGGATATTATTGATGGCACATGGAGGTCGCAAGACTCCTCCCCCGCTCACCTATAGTGACAAGAAGTCGTTCTGACGACAACATTGTCTCTCAAACAAAAACCACATCAAACGACAATCCACAGATTACTGTTGAACCAGTAACACCAAACCCCACAGGGTCCGACGTTCAAGAAATGTTTCGCCAGTCACTTATAAGGACACACGGTGCTTTGGCCTGTATCAAACAACCAGGTCAACCACTAAATCAAAAACTAGAATTTTTTGATATTAGGGAGCAACTTGAAGGCACTAGTCTTACCCAAAATCCAACAAAAACATATCCATATCACATCCCCACCCTTGTAGCTAGAGGATCTGGTATCCCACCATCACCACTGCCTTCATATCCCTCCTCTTCAAGAGAAGAGTCATCGAATGAAGGCAATTCTTCATCACATCCTTCAACACCACTCACACCTATGGCAAATCCAAACAATCCCGCCAGACCTTGGCTTGATCAAGATGTTGTGGCCATACCTAGACCCTAGCATCCTTTGCCTAAACATCTGGAGAAGTGGCTCCCTAAATTCGATCCAGATTCCAAGAAAATTGTTGAGGATCACATTAAAAAGTTCATGCTAGCCATTAGACTCCGAAGCGTAAAACATGAAGTTGTAGTGTGTAGAATTTTTCCGTACACATTTGAAGGTAATGCCTCTACTTGGTATTTTTCCCAACAACCCCATACCATTGTATCTTGGGATAGATTCGAATCTTGTTTTATTGAGAAGTTCGGAGATGATAAATCTCATGAAGTCTTAGTCATGGAACTCTCTAGTTTAAAGATGAACCCCAAAGAAAAAATAAAAGACTTTAATCAAAGGTTTCTAACTTTAAAAAATCAAATCCCATTGATTCAATGCCTGCTGAAAATCTCATTGTCGCATACTACACCAAAGCCCTGCACCAGAACATAGTGATCTGGGTAAAAAGGTCTAAGAAAGAAACATTGTTGGAAGCCTTTGAGGAGGCAAGCCAAATTGAGAAAGATATTCTAAGCCTAAAAGAAAATATCTGTAATGAGGCTGAAACCACGTCATCTTCCAAGAAGAAAATATAAATTCTTCCTAGACCCCCCCCAAAACAAAACTCAATCAGACAGTTCTGATTTGAAAAGTTTGCATAAGGTCATTCATAAGTTGTCAAATCAAGTTATATATTTAAAGAGGTCAGCTGAAGAGGCTTCTTTGAGCAAGGGGCCTTACAAACCCCCTTTTAGAAATCCTTTTCCCACAAACTGGCCCAACATAAATTCTGAAGGCCTTAATCTAGAAAGCCTACAGTATGCCATCCAGACAATTCTAGAAGTTCATGATAACTTAGTTCCCCCCGAGATTTCTGAAGACGTGGTTGAACAAGAAATAGTGGAAGAGGAAGAACCCTCTCCCAACATCTTTGGGCATTTTTCAGATTGTATCTTTCAAGCTAATTTTGAAACAGTGCATCCTTACAATACTAGAAGCAAAACAACTAATAAAACCTCTTCTAAAATTGAAATTAATGCACCTCAAAAATAGTTTAAGAAAACCGTAGCTAAACAGAATTCAACAACTCTAAGTTTAGAATATGATTTGATTGAAGATCTCAAAAAGCTCAGGGCTAACATTTATGTTTATGAATTGTTGAAATTTCCTTTTCTGTTGCAAAATATGCTTCAGAATATTCCAGAAAACAACAAAAACAACAACCTGAACAACAACAAAGTTGCAGAAAATAGCCATAAAACACCTCAAAAGGTCTCTGCTAAAATGACACCAGAACCCGCTGATAAAAGAGACCTTGCTGTAAAAAGCGTGACAAATGTAGATAAAATAATCCCAGGGACTGCGACTAAAAACCAACAGAGTTTTGTTGTTAATACTCGTAGAAATGTCCCACCCTTTTTGTTGACTTTTGAAATTTTCAATAGGAATGTACATAATTGTATGGTATATTCAGGTGCATCGTCAAACGTAATTCCTTGGTCTGTTTGCCAAAAAATCAATGCTGAAGTTCAACCTTCCAGTCTGAAAATTATTCAGCTTGATCGGACCAGTGTTAAAGTAATAGGAGAATTAAAAAATGTACTCATCAGATTATCATCGAATCCTAAAGTCCATCAGATTATTGATATTATTGTCGTGGATATCCCTGAAGTATGTGGCTTATTTTTAAGTAGGGATTGGTCCGAACAACTACATGGTTACTTTGCAACCGACTGGTCTCATTTATGGCTGCCAGAGAATGGAAATCCTAACATAATCAAGGTCAATCGTGAACATTATCTCAAGCTTATGGTAACTGATTTAAATGATCCTAATGAACCATTCATTGCTTCCACCATTCACCTGAAATGCAGGGGATGAACACCTTTTTCAGAAACTTCATGGCTGAAACTTCTACCATTATTCATCCGAAACAACAGTCGGAACTCATGTTATGCACGCAGTCAACAGTTCTCCCTCAAGTATCACATACAGCTGATGAGAATCATATCTGGTCTCTTTACTTCGATGGATCGAAATATAAAGAAGGAGTCAGTGCAGGATGTGTGCTCATTGATCTGGCAGGTAATAAAACTTTGATCGCTTGTCGATTAGAATTTGAATGCACGAACAATACAGCTGAATATAAGGCACTTTTGCAAGGTATCAGAAAGGCACTAGATTTGAAAGTATAAAATCTAATGGTATTTGACGATTCAGAAATTGTGGTCAGACAGGTAAGAAATTCCATTCATTGCCTATCTCCACACCTGAAAAGTTATCAAGCTGAGGTATGGAATCTAATGAACAATTTTTTTACTTTTAACATTAATTATATTCCAAGATTGAATAATTCTGAGGCTGACTTGTTGTCTAATGTCGCTTCTAAACTTTTTCCCACAGAAGGCCTTTCCCCAAATGCGTTCTCTGTTGAGTTGTTGTTCAGACCATCTGTCCCAGATAACATCACTAATTGGAGAGTTTTTGATGACGATCAACATATCATCATCTTCCTACACATGGAAGATACTTTCCAAGGTGTGGTTATCGATGAAGGCACCCACGATGAAAAACTCCACAATTTTACGGTAATATCAGACCCAAGATCTCTAGAATCAACATCAGATCTGGTAAATTATATCCCAAAATTTGTGGTAAGATTAGAAAACTTTTATGATTTGCATGATAAGTTCAGAAAGAGAGTAAATTGTAAAATGAACAGTTCTTCTTTGACCCATGAAAAAGTGAATCTAGGAATTAAGGATAATCCACAATGCATCAATTTGGGAACAAGATGTTCAAAGCAAGAGAAATCAACCTTTATCAAATTGTTTAAGGAATTTAAGGATGTCTTTGCTTGGACATATGATGATTTAAAAACCTTCAATCCTAACATCATACAACACACTATTCTCATAAAACCCCAGACTCAACCTTTTCAAAAAAAGTTAAGAAAGGCATCCAAAACTTGAACCGATGGTCAAGAAAGAATTAAACAAACTTTTGAATGCTAAAATAATCTTCCCGGTGAGACATACAAAGTGGGTCTCTAATCTTGTCCCTGTGAGAAAGAAGAGTGGTGAAATTTGACTATGTGTCAATTTCCGAAATTTAAACTAAGCATCAGATAAAGACAACTACCTTGTTCCTCCCATGGAACAGATTCTCCAACAGGTATCCGGCTCTGAAAGACTGTCACTGTTAGATGGTTTTTCAGGGTATAACCAAGTCCTAATGTCTCCCCCTGACCAACTGAAAACCACTTTCCATACTCCATGGGGTACCTATGATTATAGAAAGATCCCTTTTGGGCTTATAAATGTCGGTGCCACTTTCCAGAGAGTGATGGATATCACTTTTCACGGCCTAATCAATCAATCTATAGTGGTCTATCTAGATGATGTCACTGTCGTCTCAAAGAATAAAAGAGATCATTTATGTCATCTCAGAATTGTTCTACAACAATGTCATAAGTACGACATCTCTCTAAATCCCCAAAAATATGTCTTTGCAATAGAACAAGGCAAGATTCTCAGATTCATCGTATCTAGTCAAGGGATGATCATTGACCCTAAGAGGACTCAAGTCATTTCAAAACTTCCTCCCCCCTCTTCCAAAAAGTCTATGCAATCCTTTTTGGGTCAGATAAATTTCGTTAGAAGGTTCATCCCAAGTTTTTCTGAGATGGTCAGGCCATTACAAAATTTAATAAAAAAGGATGTGCAATACCATTGGGGACCTCTAGAAAATCAAGCTTTTGATTCAATTAAAAAATCTATAGTTGAAGCTCCATCCTTAATGAGCCCTGAATTTTTGCAAGATTTCACTCTCTACACGTTTGCCTCTGATTGTTCTTATGTCACTGTGCTTACCTAAAAGAATGATGAAAACAATGAAGTTCCTATTGCCTTTATGAGTTCATCCTTTAAGGGAACAGAGCTTAATTATCCAGCTGTAGATCAGCAGGATTAAACAGTTTTTAAAGCAGTTAAACATTTTCAATCTTATCTGCTGAAATCTAGAATGAAGTTCATCGTTCCTTACCCCGCTGTCAGAAATTTGTTAGTACAGAAAGAACTGGGTGAGAAACAGACAAACTGGGTCATTTCCTTTCAAGAATATGACCTCGAGATCACTCCATCACAAATTGTTAGAGGCCAAGGATTATGTAAATTAGTTGTTGATTCAACAATAGAACAACATAATCAATATGATTTGTTAATTGAAGATCAGAATAATCTAAATCAAATCTGTTGTGTACAAAATACTACTAGTCCTTGGTATGATGAAATCAAATTTTATTTAATACATGGATCAGCTCCCCATCACCTTGATCCAAAAAAGAGGCGAGCATTGAGATTAAAATCTACTTCTTTTCAGCTAGTGAATGGTGTATTGTTTCACCAAAATTTCGATGGAATACTTATGCATTGTCTAGAAAAAGATGAAGCAGATAAAGTCTTATTGGAATTACATGCAAGAGAAGCTGGTGGGCATTTCGGTGGAGACACCACTGCCCATAAAGTATTAAGGGAAGGATATTATTGGCCTACTCTTTTCAAGGATGCTCATGCGTTATTCCACAAGTGTGTGATCTGTCAAAAGGCTTCTGGACGAGTACAAAAGTTAGCATTCACGCTGCAACCTGTCTTGGTAGATTCCCCTTTTCAGCAATGGGGTCTTGAAATTATAGGTCCAATCAACCCCACCTCCTCGCAACAACATAAATACATCATTACAGTGACAGACTATTTCACCAGATGGTTCGAGGTTGCACCATTAAAAGTGGTAAACACCAGCTAGGTAATATCTTTCCTGAATTCAAACATAATCACTCGTTTCAGTATTCCTAAATGCTTAGTGTTAGACAATGATTCCTATTTCTAGTCTCTCAAAATGAGTGCCTTTTCTCTAGAAAAAGGAATAAAGCTAAAGTATTCTGCTAGCTATTACCCCCAGGGAAATGGTTTGGCAAAATCAACAAATAAAAACCTGATCAAGATCATCAAAATAACGGTCTCTAAAAACCACAAAAACTGGCATAATGCATTGTTCAATGCAATCTGGGATGATAGGGTAACTCCAAAAGTTGTTGTTGGTAACTCCCCCTTTTTCCTCATTTATGGTAGAGAAGCAATTCTTCCACCGCACACTCTTCTTCCATCTCTGCAGTTATCACAGAAGGTTCAAGAGGAAGACTGTCCTCCTTTGGAAAGTTGGATTAATGCTTTGCTGAAGTTAGAGGAAGTAAGGGCTCAAGAAAAACAAAAATTGGATCAACATCAACTTATTTTCAAAAGTTGGTTCGATTCCAATCCTTCCTCAGACAGGAATTTTGAGGTAGGTGAGGGGAAAGGCGAACATACAAAGTTCCAAAACCTATGGTTGGGACCATTCTTAATTGCAGAAAAACTAGGTCCCAGTTCTTTCCACCTTCAAAATTTAGAGGGACAGCCAGACTCCTTCCCAGTGAATGGACAATCTCTCAAAAGGTATTTTACCTGAAAACTCTCCGATGCACCTTTTGTACATATTGTTCTATTTTGATTTATTTGCTTTTCATTTTTATTTGCTGGTTTGTTTTTATTTTCATTTTGTTTATTGGTCCTTTTGATTCAAACATGCCTGTATTATAGTATAGCTCAGAAAAGAGAACATAATGCTTCATCTCGAAATAACTGTCAAAGGAATATCAGAACATCAATTGTTGTCTTTTTCTGAAATTGTAGGTTAGTTGAAGTTGATATTTTGCTTGAAAGTCGATTTCTCGGTTTCAATTTACACTTGAAAGTTTTCACGATTATCTTTAAAAATCTCTTTACGTTGTCCCTGCTCTTTAGGAAAGAAACTCAACGATGTCTCCCTGCCCTCGAAAATTAGTTTTATTAATAAAATATTTTTTAAATCTGGATGAAGGATTGCAAGAAAAATTTAAAGGCTTGTGAAATATTAAGTTGCGTTAAAAAAACTGGAATTTTCAGCGTCACCCCGTTCTGTTGAATATCTTTAAAACTATATCAGAATGTGAATAATTTCTCAGAGAGCTGTGGGAAGTGTTTGTAAACCCGTTGGGACACTAAATAGGTCTGCTGGCAGTGGGTAAATGCATGCATGACGCCAAGACAACTTCGTCGGGGTACTAAACAGGCTTGTTGCCAGCGAAGCAATGTCAAGTAAAAGAAAATTATCAGGTGTAAATCTTGACTTGGGCCATAATAATCCTTCGTTTTGATTTGAAATTTATTGGACAAGATACAGACGTCAGAGTGGTTTAATTGACATCCCTGTCGAGGCTGTGAATGCTTTCTGGTAGCAATGGCCCTATCAACAGTATTGGAGATATTATGTTAAACATCGTGGCTTTCTTTTGTGAAGTTTGTCACCGAATTTCGTTCTTTTAAATGAAAGACATATTGAACTGGACCGCATCATGATTATTAAAGATGTTCAAATAACCTTTTCAGTTGTTCTTCGATTTGAAATCTTTCCTAAATTTGTTTGTATTACAGAGATAGTTGCTTCTCCCAACATGTCGCCATTGTTCGCAGCCCTACATTTTAAATTTTTTTTATATCAATTAAATGGTCTATGTAGCTGCCTAACCAGGGTCACACATTTTGTTGTTCTTCATAAGCAATTTTCGAAATGACAATTGTAAGTTTTCGGTTTTCCCTATTGTCGTTGTCTTCATGCTTCGTTCATGATTGAAAGCATGAAAACGAAGCAGTTAAACTTACGACTGTGTTATCATTCTATTTGAGAATTTTATAAAAGGAAAAATGTCCCTACAGTTTATTAATCAAGCCTTGTTCCTTGCTTTGAAGACTATTCTCTTTGTTTTGATTTATTGAATATTAAACATGCTTGGGGATTGTGAATTATACCAACAAAGGATCTTTTGATTTGAGCATTGATATGGTTTTTTGTGTGACTCTTGATTATTGTTTTCTCATTACTAGGCTTTGATTTACAAATTTCACTCTACCAAACCTTATGATCGAACCCACTATGTTGCGAACTTATTATCATTTTAATTCTCTAGTCGTGGCAGTACTTTATGAGAGGTGGCAATACGATTTCAGTAAGATCATCATTTCAAGATTTGGTCTTGGGCACTGCAACCACTCCCACTCTTTTCAAATGAATGCCTTTCTTTTCATTATGTATTTTCTCCCCATACACTATAGAATGTTGGTGTTTCTCGGGCTCGGGGTATGGCTCTATTCGGTTCTCCCAATCCCTCCCTATGCGTTGTGTCTAGTTGATGACCCATTGATTCACAATGGATCCTGTTGTCAGAGTCGAACCTAATGGTGCTCAAACTTTACTCTTATATGATGATGCCAGAGAGGATCTTGAGAGTAATGGTTGGCTCGTTTTCCTTACAAAATTCCAGGGTTTCAATCTACAAACTGCTCAAGAATTCTCTCTATCCTTCGATGGGTGTAGAGCTAAGGTGGTTGATTTTCAACTCGAGGTTATAGAGGATTTCTTGAGCCAAGCTATAGGACTCCCTGGGAGCGGTCAAAGGTGGTTAAAAAACAAAAAGGTAGAAGAGGTCCCTTGGAGTCTTCTCCTTGTGTCTCAGAAGATAAAATGATGTGACAAAGGTATGCCCATCTCCTTACTAAAATCTCTATGGCACGGTCTGCTCGTTGTGGTGAAACAGTTTGTCACTTGTGAAGGCCATTTCGGTCTTGTGTTTCTTTATCACTTGCATCTTCTTATGCACTTCATAGGGTTTCCTTTGAACATGCCTTACTTTTTATGGAGGAGCCTTTACAAAATGAGCAAAAGGTATAGAAATCAAAGATCAAACTCGAGCCTCTTTCATCACGGTTTAATAAGAATTTTACTTGCACATCAATTAGAATTGCATAACGATAATTGGGATTCATTTTTAATCAGAAATGGTTTCTCTAACACTAATGTTGAAGATATCGACAAGTATGTGATGGAAGAAACCCTAATCTATCCTACAACGCTCCTCTCACCTACCTAGGTCTGTGTCTCGACCACCTACAACAAACCCTCACTCGATCCAAAGGTTATTGATCAGACATGTGAGCAAGTTATACGGCCTAACAACTCTATTAAATCTTCAAGTAAACCTACAAAAAAGACATCTAAAGGCTACACTGATTTAAATTTTAAAAATAAGAGAGTCGGAAGATTAATTTTGAGGAAGCTCATAAACAAGTCGAACCCTCATATGAGCTCGATCAATATGATCGAGATCCATGAGAGTTCGGACTCCGAAATTGATAGGTTCCTCGCTGAACAAGACCCTATATCATTTCGATCACACCTCGATCAACCTTATAACTTTGTGGACAATATACCTCGTGTCTGAAACATAATGTAGAGTTTCCTGGTATTAAATTGAGTAATGAATCTACAGTTCATGTTGTAAATACCCCGGTTCACAATGGTGATTATTCCCAAGGGACTTTCGCACAGTCTAAGTGTGAAGTTTGCCTATCCTGGATTGATAGATACTACGCCGACATACCTATCCTACAGTCAGAGGTTAAAGATCTCACTGATCGGATCGGTGCCTTAACGAATGAAAACCATAGGCTTGAATCTTCCATTCAAAGAAAAGGGAAACAAATGAATACTACAGGAAATGTAACATTTAAAAACATTGAGGCTGCAACAACAATAGTGAATTCTAAGATCATCTAATACGATTTGATTTTAGAGGTATGATTTCTTTTGGTCTTAGATTAATATTATATTTGATTTCATTATTAAATTAGATTATTTTGGATAAACTAGATTTCATTATTAAATTAGTTGGTTTTATTCATGCAATAAAACTGGATTACATTTACTAAAATAACTAGCTACAAAATCAACAGATTCTGTAGCCAGTTATGTAAATTCGAAATTTCAAAATTAATAGTTAAATATGTATCTAAATCTCTTTATTTTTCATTTTCTTTTCAGGATATTCAGGAGGTCATGGTTACTAATTGAGCTGAAGCATCTTTGAGACTTGCTAGTCATATCTTTGATACAGTTTGTACAAACAGAAATGGATTTTTTTGAGATTTAAAGGATTTAGTATGATTTGGGTGGTTAGATCCCCCTTTTATTTTTGTAATCAATATCTGATCTCAAAAGAGGAAACAATTACATTTTTGAAGGCTTTAAAAACCCATTATTTTTTGTAACTTGAACATCTTAGCCTGGGGCTAGTTGTGGACAACATATACTCGAATTTAGACATAACATATGTTACATCTCTGCTTTAGCTATTTGTAAATATTGTTGTTGTCTATGATTTGTCTATCTTGATAATTTGATGATTGCTGATTTATTTCGTCTGCACAAATTATTAGGTTGTCAAGATAATTTCTTTCATATAGTCCACAAATTGTATTCTTCAGTTATATGAAAATAGTGATTTATTGTTTGATTCAAATATTAAGGTTTATCTTAATCTTGTTGAATGATCAAAAGTAAGTTGTTACTCTCATATTTTTCTTTTAATTTCTTGCAGTTCTCATATATCACAGTTATTATTTTTGCATCCTATCATTTTGTTATGTAAATACAATAGTCAATATACTATTTGGCGTTTACTCCAAATAGCCTCAAGTGACACAATAGATTTATCTCGAGACTGGATATACGATTCATGATCATACAAAATTTGGATGCATATTCTTCAAGTGATAAGTAGGTTAGTCTGTTCCTTTTATTTGCTTGTTTAATATAGAAACTTTTAAATATGGTTTAGTTTTCACTGTCTATATATTATGTTTCCATAGTATTTTGATATTTAATCTTACAGATGCATATAGATTAAAAACAAATAAAAAATAAATAGTTTGTTTTGCTTTCTTTACCAACTTTAATCCAAAGAACCATATTCTCATTTGATTTTCATAAGTTTAAATTAAAACTTATAAATTTTACATCTTGTATATAAATTAGTTAAGCAGTTCTGTGTGTAAATATTATTAAAAATAATTTGTATATATATATCTGTACATATATATATCAGTGATTAGTTTTTAATGAGTTATTTCGTTTATTTTTATTTGTTTCTTTTAGTACTTTAGATTGGCCAATGGATCGATTAAACCCGTTAGAGTGAGTCAATCCAAATGACTTGGGTTAATTAGACAACCTCGGATCGGACTCGCTCTTCTAGTTGACAAGCGGTCATTTTCGCCTGTCAACAAACTTGTACCAGAAATACTACATACTATCCACTATCCAATGCAACATGTCTAACTTAATTTGGATACTCATTGAAGAATATATCATTATTTTACCCGGAAGACCAGTCTGAGACTAGTTAATATGACTAGTCAGATACCCTATCTTGCACATGGTTTATCTATAAATGTAGGATGACCCAGAAGATAATTTTTTTATCATATTTACCTTGATAATTTGTAGGAATATCGTCTAGGTTTCAGGCTCTGAACCATTATAGAAAATATTTTATAGAGAAAATTCCATGATGGATAAATTCAGGATGATTCTAGAATCCTATCTTACATAGGTTATATATCCTAACGTATAAGGCGTTAGGAGTATAAATTTGAACCCCACGTACCTTGATCCATATAATAAATATATTCCAAGGGGTTCCTTCTGAAACATCATATAAAACAATTTATAGCGAAAATTACAAGGTGTCTCAGATGTAGCAGCGAAACCCCAATACCTTGAGCTCCGATACCAAATGTTAGGAATCAAATATCAAAATAGCATAAAACAAATCATATTAAGTACTCAATGCTTTGAAAAATTTAAAAAGAGAGAATTTTATATAATAAGCCTCTTCGAGGGGGAAACCTCCTTATACACCACATAAATTTTCAAATACAAGATGATTCCAAATGAAAATTTCTCCTTGGTATATATAGGATAATAAGAGGCATAATTACAACTAATCGACCCAAGCCGACATAAATAAAATAACATTACTAATGTAATATGCCCCAATTAATGGGTAATGTGCCACTATTTAGGTCTTAACAAATTCATTATTGTAACGACCTTGTTGTTACGACAACTAAAGCGACATACAATTATACATCACAGTTAATACAACATCATTGACACATCATCCAATAATAAATGAAACAATATTAACACATTATCAATCATTCATGACATAAAGCTGACACAACATTGCAATGAATACCAATGCACATATCAACGCATTAACAAAAATAAACAACAAACCATAACCATTGGATTCTACAATTAATGATGACACATAACATCATGAATAAAAAATCACTCAATCCATCTCACATGGATAATCATCAGATAGCATCAAGATAACATGAGATAACATAACGCTACTTAAGGATCATAAAGACAATCATAATAATGACATAAGATACTACCCACCCAACCTACCCTGCAAGGTTAGGACCTCCATGACACATAAGAAATGTTCATACCTAGGTTCCAATTGATTTTAACCATTTAAGGTCAAATGGATGCCAATTGTTCTGAGGAACAAGGAGGTGTCTACATCCCACTAGCACAATCATATTCAAGAAACTAGCTCAATAAACAACATATAGGATCATCCATTTCATCAATCCATCAATCCTAAACATCAATTAACCAAGGGAAAGGGTAAACATCATCATTATCAATCATACATCATTATCTAATTATTTTCTGCGTGCGATAATCAACAATTCTAGAACAATCACAAGTCAACTTGAGTAATGTCGTAAGGGAAACTAGTTCTACACCAGTCATACATCGACCTAAATTCATGACACAAGATTAATCAACATTAATTTCAAAGATGCAAGAGAATAATATGAAGCAAACACATGCCCACTGAAATTAAGGCGTATAAGTAAATTTTCACTACACTAATCATGCAACTTCGTTATTGCAACACGCGTTAGTAATCAAAAGTGTAAACATTATGCGTCATCCCTAGTCCATAAATCTACACAATATAACCATTTAACCATCGGAAAAAAAAAAAAAATCATCCGTCACATAAACTTTCATTCACACAAGAAGTCTAATATCTAAAACAATCCTTCATTACATTGATTATTCAATGTGCAAGAGTAAACTATCGATTTATTCATGGTGTTGAGGAATTGATCTTAAGTGAAACGGAACGAGGGAAAATAAAGGTTCAAACAATCATACAACCACATTGTTTTAAAGTGCAAGGGAGCTCATCTTTATTATATAATTCATGAGATATTATAATTGCTTAATCATATTCTATACCAACAATATTTTAATGGCGCACCAGATCTCCTACCAATATTCATCATATTCAGGCGCAATATAAGTAAGGGAAAAATGATGCTTCAAGGGATAGAAGTTCAAGAGCACAATACATTCATAACATCACGCAACATAACTATACATCTCCATCCTAACCCAACAAACCATTTAAACTCCTTCTCTACTGTAGATGGTTACTTCTAAATTTTTTGGTTGGGGCTTGACACTGTCTAAAGGCTTAATAAAACTCCACAAGGTAACTCAACTTATCAAAGCGTGTTGCCGAAGATACTTGTGATGTCTTCAATATATTATAACCTTTTAAATGCACAAGCCCACCAAGCATCCTTAGCTGGAATGTGTATTGCAAGGATAGGTCCTTTAAAATTATAAAAACATGAGGGTTATTATATAGGAAGTAAAAACAACATCTCTAGAAACAATGATATGTAACTTGATACTTCTAGAATAATAATGGATTTCCTAACAATTTATAAAAACCCTCCTCATCATTCTCAAGATCCAATCGCAAGCCTCCAATTTATGAAATTTTTTCCTTTACTAAAATAAAGGACAAGTAGTGACATTCATCGCCTGGAAATTTGAATCTAGAGCCCACTAGAAGCGTCTTCGGCATTGTGAGAAGTGGTTTTTTTTTTTTTTTTAAGTGGTTCGATTTAGGAAAAAATGGGGATCCAAGTGATTCCTTAAAGATGGATCATTCAAATTTTACCACATATCAAAGAAATTTTTTAAAGAGGTGTCCTGAAATCTATGTTAAGCCCATAGGAAATTCGCCAAGGAGGGTGCACTCACCTTGCTGCAGAAAACAAAATTTTTGGAGAGAAAATTTTTCCCAGGAATCCACAAAGGTATGCGCATATGAGCTACCCTCATTTTGTTTGAGTTCAAGTGAGGAGAGGGTGCACTATGCAGATGAAGATTGTTTAGGATGGGCAAGGAAGGGAACCCTGAGAGAATTGGATTCTTCCCAGGAAAAACAAAACAAGTAGAGGGACAGGTGCACGAGCCATCCAAACCATTCCGAGGATGAGAAAGATGTGTGAGCCCCTGGCAACCCAAAATTTTGACAATGATGGAGGAAGGTGTGGGCGTCTTGGATGCCCGAATCTCCATCAACAAGGGATAAAGTGGGGGCGAAAGGTATGCCCAAATGCAGAGAAGAGGTGTGAGCATTGTTGAGTTGAGAAAAAGGTACAAATATCCTCCTTATCACCATGGTTTATGATATAACCTTGATTTAATTTTTCATTAATTAGATATAATTAGGAAATAAAATCATTAAAAAGACTTCTAGAAATGTTATTAAGTAATATTAGATAGTTTATGAATTTCAGTTTGAATTGTTTGATTTTATTGAAAAGATGGACAATTTTGGTTAAAATGAAGATAGCTAAGAAGATTATGAAGATGCGTAGATTGTTGGAGGTCAAGGAAATAAAGCGCAAACTAGTTTTGAGGAAGATTGCATCTCTACTTTGTAATCTTTATAAATAGTAAAAGCAATCCCGAGCATATTTCGATCCCTGGGATAGCTTAATTTACCCATATCATTGTAGAATATAGAGGATGATGAACCATGGAGAAATATCCAAGAAAATTATCAAAGCATTCGGTTCTCTGAATTTATATGTACAAGCAGTCTATTGTAAATGTCTTACCAATTATGAAGTAATGGAAGCCTCGAGTGTTTTTACCATATTTACATATTGAGCTTCTAGCAGCGGTACTTCTGAAGACCATGGGCCCAATCAGAAGTAGTTATTGTCTCAATCTATAATCGTATCAATTTGATTTCAGTTTTATAATTTAAATCTCTTTGCAATAGTTAATATGAATGCGTGGGAGTGTTGATGTTTTCATAAATTAGTTATGCTATTTAATTATAGAGGATAGATATTCCATTTGAATGTTATCGATTATTGTTCCAAATCCCATTGTTGTAGTTTGTTGTTTGTCAATTCCTCTCAATTTTGCATATGTTGTCATTTTCATTAAGTTAGCATTTGTTGTTCCTTTCACTTAAATTATTATTTGTTGTTCCTTTAGCTTAAAGTTACATTTGATGTTCCTTCTTAATTTTACAGTACGTAGTTGTTCTTTTCTAGTAGGTCAGACAATCATTGATAGATCGGTTTATTAAGCATTTTCATAGATTCAATTCTTGTTTCTTACCTAGATGAATTCAATAGATTAGTTAATGCCTTTAATTCACAACTTTTTATTGATTAGATTATAATTATGTTGATTAAAATCCTAGTTTCAGAGTTTTAATGAATGTGTGAGGAACTTGATTATTGATAAACTCATATTTTCTTTGACTACATGATTTTAACCTCTACAACTATCTGCATAGACTTTGATGATATTCTTGAAAGAAAAGATGAATAGACTATTGATAAAGTAATGTTAAGCTAAGGTTGTTTTTAGGACATCTTTAGAGCCCAACATTTTGGCACTGTTGCTGGGGAGAATTTCAAAGATAGCATAGGTTGCGTCTCTGGAGGATGAGGTATTGAAAACAAAAGGTAAGAACCTACGTAGGTAATAAGTAAAATGTGTGTGCCAAAAACTACCTTCAGCTTATGCATAGAGGTCATACAGGTACTTATAATTTTGTGTGAGTGTGTATGACTAAGAAGAAATAACCTGAAAAACCAAAACCCCCACTAAAAACTACAAAATCCCAGGTGCCCCTTGGAAGAAGCACATTCATTGACGAAATCATCCGAAAAGCTAAATCTCAAGCTTCGGTTGGACCCCGGAAAGGTTCTACCTGAATCCCTCAAGCAACAAATTCACCAACTGCAGCTCATGATTTGTTTCATAGAAGAAATGAAGGGACTGAACAAAGTTTTCAAAATACAGATATTCCACCTCTCATCCCTTTAGATGAGGGAAATTCTTGTAATATGGAAGAAGAATAAGGGGAGACCAGTGGAGTTGTTGACCCATCATCACCACCTAATCCTGGATCTCCTATGATTTTATAAGGGTAGTTACACATGAAATCCTAGATAGAGGTAGCGCAATTAAATCCCCTAACAAACCAAACAATCAACCACCTCGAATAGAACACCCGGGCCAAGAAATCCCTGAAGATTATTGACATATTTTTGACCAAATGGAACAACCAAATAAACTGCGAACCCATACTTCCACTTTGGAATATCCTATAGTCGATCTGTTTTCCAATGCCCCAATGAAATCCATCCCACTATAGAATATTCCAACCTTTCATGGATTAATCTCATAATACCCTGATGCATTCCTATTCAAATTTGATCTCCTGTGTAGGGGTTATGAATACACCTATGAACCCCAGAAACTGAAGTTGTTCCCTTCCACATTGAAAGGAGCAAATTTGCGTTGGTTTATGGGATTAGTGGGAGGAACTATAAATTCATGGGATGAAATGAAAGAATCCTTCTCGACTAAATATCAATATTACTATAGAACCAGGGATCTAAAATATGAAATCTTTCAAATGACTACAAAAGAAAACAAGACACTAGAAGAATATGTTGAAAGGTTTCAATATAATTTGTAAAAATCTCCTTACGGTACATTACTAGGTGAGGTAATTAAAGCCACTCCAATAAAAGGTATGAAGGATGAATGGGTAGAAACATTGAATTTAATGGGGAAAGGTGATATTTATCAAGAAACTTATGATAACATTGTCCATTTATGCATTAGGTGTTCACGTGGAAGTACATGAACTAGATCGGGAATGTGGGCTCCCCTCACCAGGAATAGAAACATTACTAATGGGAGTGTCACCCAAGCAGAAGTTGGTAATCTTTTAGAAAATTTCAAAACTAAAATTTTGAATACTCTGAATACATAATTGGATGTAATGCAGGCTAAATAGAAACAAGAAGAAGAAGAACATTCCTTGGCCATATTTTTCCACCAATGTAGAAAGAAACATGGTCCGAGGGAATGTCCTTTGGATGTGGTTTGGGTTTGCGCCATTTGTGCCAAAGACAATGTGACAGAAAAATGTCCATCGCTCCCAGGACTAAAATATGTCTTTAAAGAAGCAAAAGAGGAAATAGAACCATTATATCTGATGATTCAGCGTTGCCAATGACAGGCTCATCCCCTAGGTACGCTACAAGATCCTTCCTCTTTCTTTTATGGGCAGTATAGTCAACAACATAATTCTATGTAACATCCCAGGTTTTGAACCCCCATTTTAAATAATGTATTGTTACAATGTTGAGAGGCCTAAGTGCCCAAACAATTATTAAAGGGACAATATTCCCAAGAAATGTAATGTTTTGATTATTATTAATAATAAACACATCGTTGTCTACTAGACATACAAGAGCTAGAGCTATAGGGGGCTATGATTCCACAAGAGAGGGGGCTAGAGGGGCTAAGTGTTTATTCCTGTGTTAATTACCTTTCTACCTAAGGGAAGGGGATCGGTTACGTGAGCTTCCTGGGGAAGGCCAGGAGGTTCTTGATTTCCCCATGAGGTTACTTAAACCCACCCCTCATCCAATTGTGGGGTTGGTCATTGGCTCATCTTCTCTGTCACCTCTGCATTATCCCATTCTTTCTCTCATGCACTACCATGCACACACTCTCGTGCATCCCTTGACCCATCCATTGATTCCTCCTCACCTGTGTCTTGGCTTGGAAAATCAAAGGGGAACCAAACTGCTAAAGAATTAGCCACAAGATAGTTGGTTGTAATGGTTGCTAGTGCAATCCAACCATGACCTGAGGCTTGCATGTCTCACATGCGTTGGCTTGTGCCCTATTTTTCTCACAACTGTGAGTCTTGAGAGTTCCATCATTGCGATTCTGGACCAGATGTGCTGGAGGCCCAGAAAATAAAGGAGAAGGACTGCCTGAGAGACTGCGTGGCAGCGAAAGGTCGAGGTCCATTCTCTTGGGTAGTATAGGCTGGGTAGAAGAGAGTTGGGTACTTTGGATTGTTTTGGGTGTTGGGAAACCTGTGAGAGCTTGAGAGCTGACTGGTTTGGGAACCCAAGTACACTCTGGAACCGTCCTTGTGGATTAATAGCCCTGTCTCGGGGGTGACACTATTGTTGATATTTGGAGCACTGATGTCTATGGTTGGGTGGAACGTCCTTGGTCTATATCCAGTTGGTGTCACCTGATATAAAGATACGTGATCTCTATTATGGTATCATTTACATGTAATTGAATGTTATTTTTGTTGTATATTTAATTATCATTTAATTGAATCTTTAGACTATGCATGATTGCTAATTATTGTTGTGCATGTCGATTAAAGTCTTTTCTTTTATGCATCCTTAAATAATGAAAAAGGTATTAGTAAGAGAACGAATTCCAAGGGTGGGCTTGGAGGTAGTGTACCTGGCCCGTGGGTGGCTGGGTATGTTACAGTTTGGTATCAGAGCTTCTAGTTGAAACGCCTAGTCTGTATGGGCCGGGTCTGTTGGTCATAGTCTCATGGTTGAGATCGAATTCTAACTGTGAAGTATAAAATCTCAGGAGGAATGGCATTGCAGAATATATGCAAGAGATAGAACGTCAAAGACCTGTGGTAGGGGATTCGAAGGATTGTGACTATCCCCCTTCAAATCCAGGAGTGATCACCACTGTAGGATCAATAGAGATCTAGGATCGTTGGATCGGAGGACAAGCACCAAGGGTCATCCGATGAAAAGGAAGAAAGGAATAAGGTCAAATATGTCATATCCCATTGGAGATCGAGATCAATAGACACGAGGCATTGCAAGGAGCCAAGTTTCATGTGAGTTAATTTCCCAAGGAGATCCCCCAATCCAAACTATGGTTTCACCAAGGGGTTATGTGCCAGCGTCAGGAGAATTGTGGGGAGAAAAGAGGGTTACTCCAAACCGTCAATGCGTGCCCCCACAATTTGAAAGGAATGTAGTGATATGACATGCTAGTACTCGAGCGACAAACTTCTGAAGAGAAAAAGTAGCTGGGGACTATCGATCTATAGGAGGACACGTGTCAATCGATGGTGTGCTCTGGGTAAAATATCTCTAGGAAAAGGTGAGCAGGAGAAGTTGAGAATTGATATTTTTGGACCCTGAAGATCCGAAGTGAATCTCAGTTGTCCGATCCAAGAGGACACACGGTAGAAATCCGTGCACTTGCAGGGAAATAAAAGGTTGAGATTTGAGTTCTCCAAAGTATGAAGACTCGAAAGGATCTCGGTCGTCGATCTGTCGAGAGCCACACATCACCTGATCCAGGACTTTAGATAAAATCCAGTGGAGCCAGACAAGTTTTGAAATCTGAGATTTCTGAAGTCTGAAGACTTGAAGTAAGCATCCATCGTCATATTAAGGAGGACACGTGGTGCATATCCATGGGCTCCGGGAAAATACCCTAAGAGAATATTAGTCATCCAATCCAAGAGGACACATGGCGACTGATTGGCCAGTTTGGGAATTCAGATTTTGGGAGAATTAGAAGTGTGCTAGTATGAAAACTCCCGAAGACCAAAGAGACGAAGTGGTGGGGCACGAAAACGTCACCTAGAGGTGATGTGGACCCCAGAATTATGAAGTGACATGGCTTGCAAACGTCACCTAGGATGATGTGGAAACATGGGATGTGTGCCACATGTTAGTGAGTTTTGATCATTTGAAGTATTGAAAGGTCGATTAGAACATGACACATGTCACCCACCTAATTGGGCCACGTGTTCGCTTCCAGTATTTTTCCATGTGGTGACAGATCATGTAGTTCGGAGAATGGGCACTCCAGAGGGGAAAGACATGTCAGGTTGCATTAGGATCGAAAACTCCTGAAGGGCCGAATGCCGGAGTATATATAGACCATTGATCCTAGAATACATGCAGAAGTAGATCTCATAGTGGTTTGGAGGATCAACGCTCCAGGAGAAAGTGAAGGCGTAGAGTTTGAAACTCACAAAGCCCGAAACACTGAAGTGATTCACAACCATTGATCTATGTGAGACATGCATCGATGAATCATCAACTTCAAGTGAAAGCACTTTGGGAGAAAGTGTTGGAGGAAAGTTTGAAACTTCCAAACCCTGAAGAGCCGAAGCGATCCACAACCACTGATCTGTGGGAGGACACCCATCGGCAGATCATGAACTCTAGGTAAAAGAATTCCGGGAGGAGGCAAGTGAGAAAATTTGAGAATCCCGAAGTATGGATTTATGAAGTGGATCTCGATCATTTATCATGAAAGAGGGCGAGGAGCATTGATTCAGTCTTGGCTAAAGGTTCCGAAGTCCTGAATCTTTGGACAAGCACTTTTTCAACTAAGTGCAGGATCATGGTTGTGGTCATATGCAGATTGAGAGCTAAGAGAAGGAGGGTTAAGGACCGAATTGATTGTCTTCGAGATAAAAAAGTGCTAAGGAAGGATTTAGCTGCAGATTCTAGTCGTGGTCACCTGGGAAGGTGGTTTGAAGGAAGCGTCAGCACAGGGTGAAATCCAGTGTCAACCAAGGATAACAGGACACTGTTGTTTTCAGAGAATGGGAATATGATATCCATGAACAAGAAAAGATAAAGAGACATATAGCATGTCTTGGCAATTTTTTTATCATATTCATAATTCTAACAAAATGGTCACTTCCACATTTTGCAGAATTAAGGGGCTTAAGCACATCAACTCAGGATGTGTATTGAGGAAATGGAAAAAGGAGAGGGAACCTCCAATCATGATAATGAAGCCAAAGGTTGGAATACCAGAGTTGGTAATGCAAAGACAGAGTCCAATGGATGCAAGGAAAAAGGAGAGAAGGAAACATTAATAGAAATGGTAAGACTCTTGAATATGGGAGTGCAGAGCTACAAAGTAGACAATGAGAGACTGATGAGAGAGAAAATTCAAATAAATGCTTGAGTGTTGTAGAGCTTAAATCAGTTTCATAGAAAAATGAAGAAGGGATCAAACTCAATATAAGAGGAAGAAGGCAAGTGTCATGAAATAAGAGATGCTCGTGGAAGAGCTAGTTATTCCAGAAGTTCCAATAGAGCTCATGGAAATCACTCACTTCCTTACTTAGGAATAAATTTTGATGCATCATATGATCCCATAAGCAGTCCATAGGTGTCCCTAGTCAGACAACAAAGAAGGAAACAAGAGGTAGATAGTTTGCAACGAGAGTTGAGGAAGCTCAAGCCACCTTCCTTCGATGGTGAAAGAGAAAAGGAAGATGATGTTGAAGCATGGTTTCTTGGGCTCCAAAGATATTTTCAGTTTCATAACTATTCATCCAACTTGGAAGCCAAGATTGCCACCTACCATTTACATGGGAAAGATGCAATGTGGTGGGACCAACTGAAGAAAGTGGAACATGTTAATGAAATTTCACTTGGAATCAGTTCAAGAAGTACTTCCAGAAGGAGTACCTCTCAGAGAATTCCTACGACAAGAAAATGCATGAGTTCTTTGAACTCAGGTTGGGAAGCATGACTATGGTAGAGTACGAGAAGAAGTTCTTGGGATTGTTAAAATATTTCAAGTTCATTGGTGATGAGAAAGTGAAAATATAGAGGTTTCTAAGTGGATTTCCATCCTTTTATAAGGAAAATATCAAGTATGATGAACCCAAGACCTTGACTAAATCCATCAAGAAGGATAAATACCTATATGAGCAAGGCCAGGGAAGATAACCCCTGCAAAAATCTTGGAAGGAAAAGAAAAATTCGAAGTCTGATCAGAGGAGGAAATGATTCAAACCTCCCTTCAATATGAATGAACCTAATAAAAATCATCAAGATTGGTATTCTAAGGGAGATTTCAAGAAGGAAGATTCCTTGGGAAAAAGGGGACGACCACCAATCCAATGTTGGGGATGCAAGGAAGATCACCTGTACAAGGTTAGCCCACACATAAAAGATAGAGTGAATACTATGCACAACATCCGAGAGGATACAACAGTCAAAGATATGGGAAGGATCTATGCATATTTAAATGATCAACAAGCAGAGTACCAACCCAATATGATCGAGGTGGAAGGTAAGATCATAAATCAACCTGTTGTTATTTTGATTGATTCAATAGAAATTCATTGCTACATTGATCTTAATATAGTGGATAGGTTATGTTGTTCCTGAGTCTGTACTTAAGGCTTAGAAGTACAGTGTCAAGGCATTCGAAAGTGGGTAAAATATGGAGAAGAGAGAAACGTCAACCTCCAGCAAAGGAAACTAGGGAAGGTTTCTACGTTGGCGTTGTCTAGCTTCCAATTGTTCCTGGATAGTTATATCTTGTTAAATGGCTGCCCATGAACGTTCAAGTTCGACCCGGTTAGTAGTTGTTTTAAGAATTGTGTCGAAAAGGTTTAAGGCAATGTGAATTTGGTTCGATAGCCCAGGTTCGATGTTAGGCTGTGTTGGTACAGGGACAGTCATGGAGGAACAGTAAAAATGGGAAAAACTTTGGAGAGAGATTAAGTGTTGTCTCAATTTGGTCGTATAAAAGAGAATTTACGATTTTAGGAATAAAATAGTGATGCAAATCAAAGGCTCTTTCCCGTAATTGCATTATATTTTAATAAAAGGTATGAGGTGGGAGAAAAACATTCAGCTGTCTATAGTGTAAGGCTCCTGTCAAAGGTAAATCTCACGTATAAACAGAAGAGGAAAATTGTAAGGAAATAACTGATGTAGCAGAGAATATGTGAAGAATTCTCAAAATCCAGTCTGGTCTTACACCCGTTGATAGTTGGTATAGAGGAAAAACAATAAACAATTACAGTAAACCAAAATTCATTCGCTATAGTAGTGGTCATACTAAATTATAACGAAGCACATCAATTAAGAATATGAAATGAAATGAAATATGAGATACAAGGAAGCAAACTTGTAACACAGTCATGATGGAATTGAGAATCTTCAGATCTGCTTGTATTAACTCTCAAATGTAAAAAACTCTATTACAAACGACACAAAAAGGTCCAGCCCTGTTTTTTTTCTTTCTGTGGTATATTTATACAATTTTACAAACAAGACAGAATCTCAATAGTCACAAAATTTCGGTTATGACAGGGAGGAGAGAAATTGCTCCATTTCTCTTTCTCTGTCTTCACTTGGTGCCAGGCGTTGGTCATCGCGCGGGCTCGGTACAGGCGACACATCTTTCAACCAACTGTGATATTAACCGAGACAGTTCTTCTTGACATCTAGCTTCAAAGAAGTAACACTCTCAGGCTAGCTATTGCAGCCTATCTTCCATCTGTCCATCGATGATGTCGATGGCACATAATTCCGCGCTGGGTTTGATCATGCATTTATCCACTTGGACTATGTCCACCATAGTCATTTGAGAGATATCGGCCGAATCTCTTTCTTCCTTTTCCTTCATATCAAATGAGATCTGTTCCACATTCATTTGCATCAACGTCTCGGCATTGCCTCTACTATCAATGCCCAACAACTCGTTGTCTATAGAATTAAAGGCCTCCTCTAAGGAATTGGTTATCTTTTGGGCTTGTTGCTTGCCTTCGGTGATGTTATTTTCCCATTCCTTTAATATAATGTTTCCTTTGGTTTGCTCTGAAATGGTGAACCTGGGAGTATTTGTCGAAACCTTCTTGTTCGTAGCTATCACAGCCTCATGGAAGGTGACTCGAGCTGCTTCGACATCCCTTTCTCTGGCAGATAAGTTCTCAGAAACTTGATTTACCAGCAAACAATTTTCTCGGATCACTTCAATCTTGGCGAGAAAATTCCGTTGTGCCATAGAGACTCTACTTCGAATCTCGATCACCTGGGATTTGAACATCCCGATGTTTATCATTCTGCTCTCGGTGGTCTCCACCCTGGCCCGTAGCTTTTTGATCAAATCCCTTTGTTGGCTTGCTTGCATTCGACCATCCCAGACCACCAGATGTGCTTGCTCAAGCTTAGTTTTGAGCATTTCTATCTCATTTTTATCGGCCAATCTGGCCTGCTCCATTCCCGCCCTCACCTAATCTTTAGCATTCTCTGTTGTTGTGGCCAGTCTGGCTTCAAGGGTCCTAATTAGGCGATTTTTTCTTTTAAGTTGGTTCTTTAAGAGCCCAACTGAGAATTGATTCACCGAGGCATGTGCTCCTAGCGTCCCTGCTATTTCTGTAGCGAATTGGTCACTTTTCTTGTCCTTTCCATCAGTTATGACTTTATATTTCTTGGCAGTCAAATCTCCTTCTTGATAGAATTCCCTTTTCACTACTGCCTTTCTCTTTTTATCGAAGAAAAACTCATTCGGAGGGAGTTCTTCTAATCTTATGGGCCTCATCTCTTCATTGAATATCCATCCGTCATTGATATTTCCTTGCGTCGACTACAAGGGGGTGACTGATGTAATGGGTTCTCCGATCTGTTTCACCAATTTTCCCAGAGTTTCGACCGGAATCTGCTTCTTCGGCGGTTCTGGAGTCTTTATTTTTGTCTCCGGATTCTGCTCCTTCGGCGGTTCTGGAGTCTTTATTTCTGTCTCTGGATTCTGTGTTTGTTTCCCATCGTCCTGGTGTTTTCCCATGTTAGGATTCGCATCCTTAGAACCTTCGACATCCTTCTGTTTTTTTTCTGAAATACCTGGACCCTCTCCTCGCAACACAGTGGGAAGACAACTACGTCGATGTTCCTAGAACTTCAGAACATCGGCTCTTTCCTCGGGTGCCAAGGATTGTATCCAGGCTAGAACCTCCTCATAGGACCTCGCTCCTCAGAAAATGTCATCCGAGGGTGAATTCTCATGCTCAAATCTCTTGAGCCCGTAATTAGCCAAATGATTTCTCACGACCCTCTGTGTATCGTGCTTCTTGTATTCGATGGAGACCAAATTTAAGTCTTCTAGGGCTACCGCCTCGGCTTAGGCATGCCTGAAATCTAATAAAGAATAACAATTCAAATGAACAGGAAAATATGGCCATACCTTCTTCGAGTACCCTTTAAGTTCTTTACTTACACCTCTAGTTACTGTTTGTCGGGCAACCTCGCGACAAGCCAGCTTGTCAAGAATGAACAATGGCAGTGCATGCGGGAGAACAGAAGCCCTGAAAACTCTGAGGTATGAAAATTCTGCTTCTACGTACCAGTCCGCTATACTTCTCAGGTTTGTCACTATGTTGTCTGAGATCCGAGGTGGCGGGTGACCAAAAATGGCGATGTGCAGGGGCGCCATTACCCAGTTAAAAATTTCATAAGAAAAATTTTCCGCTTTGTTTTCCCATAATTTTGCATCATATACATGTATGGGTTCGTCATCAGTCGGAGTCCAACTCCATCTCATTAGTGGAAATGGTGTCATAGAACAAATTGCATCCATAATGTATGCGGACATGAAGAATGATGACACTTTCCCATTCTCCTTCTGCTCTCGATACTCTGTGATCTGACTAGTCAAGGTATCCAAAAGCATCTTTGCCCAGTTAAAGGAACTGCCTTCAGCAACCCAAAACATTAGAGGCACCCATGCAAGGAAAAAATTTGATGTGTCCTCTTTCCCATATAACCGACATGTCATCATGGCCACATATATGTACTGCGGTTCTAACGAAGCGATTGAATATATGATGTGGGTATCAGCTCTCAACTTAGCGGTGTTTGAAACCCAATCCTTTATCAAACTGGACATGGTTTTATCATACTGTTCGCATTCCTTCTCCTTGAATTCTTCCAAGAACTCAACGCCATATGTGTGGTCGGACGTCACGGGCAGCTTGTACATGGTTTGCAGATGCTCCGGCTTGAAAGTCCCGATGGTGACTCTCTGCTCGTTCATGATAGTCTTGGTCGGTATGTCCACATGGTCCAATGCCCATTGGACCATATCATAATATGGAATCAACTGCGGTCTGGATGCTACTCTGTTCATTCCGGATTGGACGACTATTTTGTATTTGGTGGTTAAGTAATCTCTTTCGCTGCCATCGGAGTCGTCGGAATAATCCACAATTTTTGCTTGCAGAATATCTGAAATGTATGACCAGTTTAGGACTGAGTTGATACTTCGGGGTGAAGTATCAGAGACATTGTCTGAGCCTTGTCCCGAAACCTTGACATTTGCCTTTGATGCTTTTCGTGGAGCCATGGCTGAAGCTTGCGTTTTATCTCTTATGCGATAGAACTGCGTATACATACAGAAGTCAGTTTACTCAAGGGTGATGAGCTATATGCGCTATGAAAATGCATTTGTTACAATGAAACAAAGCTCTTATATGTACTCAGAAAACCCGGTACCTTTCAGAACAAGGCTGTCAAATCGCATTTGGAAATAAATTCTTGCCATAAAAATCCGATCTTATATTCATAGATTTACCCTATTTCCTCATTAATGTCATAAAGTTTGGCGGTTTAAAAGTCAGTTGGAGTATGGGGAGAAAAGGCTTCCTTGTGAATCATGCAAGCATCGAAATGCAGGATATGACTTGATTTAGCTTAATTAATACAATCTCGCCAATGTTAATCAATATCTCGGTACTCATTATATCGAGAATTTTTCTTTAATATTTTGAGTCTCTAACACTCGAGACTGCAAAGATCGACTTTGGTTAATAAAAGGTAATCGTGATTTGAGGCTCGATTAATTTTATAATTATTACTTTCACCATATCGTGACCTGGAGCTTCGAAGATAAGTGTCTGGGAGATTTACATGCCGAGCTGCGAAACCACGAGATCGCAATAACCTGACTTAATTAAAGGGAAGATCATCTTGGATTAGGTGATTAATTAATCACGTTATAATTGCATTGTGATTTCGCGAGTCGAGGTTTAGACAGTGTAATTTTCAAAAAAGATAGTGCCGAGTGGCAAAATGCTGAGAAAAACTTTTACCATGGTTAGCTTTTGCCTGTAATCCTCGACATGGGTTATTCAAAAAGGACCTTGTGTTCTCGGCTATCGGGGTTGTGACAATAAAATTTTTGGTTCGACGAATGCCGAGGCACGAAACCCCGACGATGCTTTACCCTCGTTACTGTCTTGAGTGGAAAGTTAAAATGATTTCTCCATTTCGTGACTCGGGACGTGTGAATTACATGAGTTATAATATCCGACCTGCGAGATCCTGAAGTAGAACAAAAGAGGAAACATTTTTACAAAAGGTGGGACTTGTTTCGAGAGTAGAATATTCATCGTTTCTCATGTGATAAAGCTTCAGAGATCTCGATATATTAGAGGGAAAAATGAAAACCACTTTTTGATTTAAAGCATTAAAAATGAAATTTGTGACCGGCTAGAAAAACAAGGGCGGCTCCAACATAGGCTCCAACTAGGGATCTTGCCTCCCTGTGAGGCGGGAAGAATAGTAGACCACATGCCAATATTGGGTAAATGAAGTCAAAATCTCAATCAGGTGAAAAGGTTCCCGAGAAAAGAGGATCGAAGGGAGAAAAATACTTCGTTCTTTACCTTGAAGAGTTTTTTCAAAAGCAGATACTCTTTTTAAACATAGTTGTAGTCCCTTTCACAATTTTCCCTTTCCCGCTACTAAATTCAGGTATGTTTTAAGACAATCGAAACAATCCTAGGAGACCCAACAGATCTTTCGACTCTCAGCTTGCATCAAAAGAATAAGATTATATGTTTTTAATTGGGGAGTCCCGTCTGAATTTGGGATGTGGATCAGGTTTTAAAAAGAATTGGTTACCAGAGTAGAGTGATATTCATGTATAACAACCTTATAGATATCTCAGACATTACTTCACTGCCAACGAGCCTGTTCAGTACCTCGATGAAGTTATCTAGTCCCTTTTACTGAATTTCCTTTCACCACTTCAGAATATATTTATGCATTTAAATGCTGAGATGAGGGCAATCATTCCTGAATTTCCTTTCATCGTCTCTTGGACTAGGTGGGGGCAATCATTTCTGAATTTCCTTTCACCACATGTCTTATAATTTACTTTTTGAGCGCGAAGATGGGGGCAATCAGTTTGTATCAGGGCTGATATCTGTGTAATATTTTGCATTATAGGTCTATCAACTTACTTTGATTACTCGGTACCAACCTTCCCTTGACCTTCACAACATATTCGTTCTTAGGGAGAAAAAGGAAAATAACTTTTTAAGGGCATCCCATTTGAGCAATCTTTAATCCTCCGATGTCATTGAAAAACCTAGGAAAGTTAGGATTACTCTAAACGTTCCTTTGCTTAGCAGGGGATCGAGTAGTTGTGAAGACCCGCTTTCTTTCCACAATCTGTTTTGAAACTCGCGAGGTTGAAATGAAAATTTTTTATCCCTTCGTAATGAAACGAAAATATGGTGACTTGTTAAAAGTTAAAACTGAGGATAGAAAGGATGTCAGGTAGCGATTTACTGACTGAAAAATACAGAGGTCAAACAATTCAAGACTGATTCTTGTATATAATTTTAGGGATAATTTTCTTTGACTGAATGTTTTTAGATTGAGTGAATCATTTAAATTGTTTTAAAATTTTCAAAGATTATCAAACCAAGAAACAACTCTATTATCTATCAGTTCCGCTGATATTGTGGTTTGAATGTCGTTACCTCGATTTTCTTTAACAGTCTTTTATAACATATCTTTTTGAGAAAGTTGATTTTTACCTTTTCCTTTCACTTTCTTTGGGCAATATGAAACTAATTTAGGTATCACCTGTTTATGCTGATTTATTTCTGACATCGACTTTCAGATTACTTTTCCTGCTTGTTTTGTATGCAGCTGGAATCCTGTAAAAAGCAAATACGAATCTTATTCAAAATGTGTCGAAAGTTCATGAACGGAAAAATCAAAATCAAAAGAAATGTTTAAATGAAAATACATATATGTACACAAAAATATATATATCAAAAATTTATTTATTATTTATTTATTTATTTTATTTATTTATTTTTTGAATCTGGCGGCTATTACGTCATGTAATGCTTTAGATACCACCCGTTGACAGGGGCGTGGAGGACTTCTTCATCTATATTTTCCAGTAGGAAAGAATGTTTTCCTTCTGGAGCCGAGACCCTAAATGGTCCATACCAGAGGTGGTCAAATTTACTATGCTTTGTTGCTTCCTCCTTTCTTGCATCCCATCTTAACACTAAATCACCTGGATGGAATTCCCTGTCCTTTGCTTTGCGGTCGAACAATGCTTTCATATCATCCTGGTACTTCTCCATCTTTTCATTAACTTCGACTCTATGTTGTTGAACCTCAATCAACTGGTTTACTCTCCTGGTTACATGATTGGGTTCTTCGTTTTGATCCTGCCATAACATCATCACTAGTAGCACTAGGTTTATAGGTAGAACAACATTTGTCCCATAGACCATTTGAAAAGGAGAAATGCCAATAGACCTTTTAGTGCTGATGCAGTTCGCCCATAATGCGTATTTTAAGTGCACATGCCAAGACCCTTTATTTTCATCCAATACTTTCTTGATTATATTTACCAGGCTCTTGTTAGATGACTCGACCAATCTGTTCCCCTGGGGGTAATATGCTATGGAATGGCTGAGAACGATGTTATACCTCTGACAGAAACTGATCATAGCCATAGATTTAAAGTCCTGGGCACTGTCGGTAACTATCTTTCGGGGACAACCGAATCTTAACAAAATATTGTCTTCCAAGAAATCAATTACCACCGAGTTTGTTTCCCTTTTGGTTGGAATGGCTTCCACCCACTTAGTAAAATAATCTGTGGCTGTTAAGATCCACTTATGTTGAGCACTGGAATGGGGATTAATATCACCTATGAAGTCTAGACCCCATTACTGAAATGGGGCTTCAGCTTTAACTGGAACTAGAGGCAGTGCAGGGAGCTTCTATTTACCTGCGAATAGTTGACAAGGGTTGCAGACACGCACTTTGGCATTGACGTCTGAAAATATTTTCGGCCAGTAGTACCCAACCCTCAAGATCTTGTAAGCTGTAGCTCTCCATGCGTGATGCCCCCCACAGACTCCCTCATGAAATTCATCTATAACCCGCTGGGTTTCCGATTCAACTAAACAGACTAACAGGAAACCGAGTGGATCCTTCCAATATAACTAAATTTCGGCGATACAATATTCAACTGCATGGATCTTTAAAGTTCTGTATTTGGATGGTGATAGTTCATTTGGGAATTTTAGGCTCAGCAAGTAAGACAATATGTCTCTGTACTAGCCTGACGATATGAACTTCTCTTCGATTTTGTTTGGACTTGTTTCTTCATTCAGCTCATTTAGGTCTATGTCTTCGTCGCTTTTCTGCAGGCAATTGATATCAAGGGCTCTGAAATTTGACTCTGCTAAGAGTTTGGCCAGGCCTTTCCCTTTTATCAATTTAGTCGGTTTAACTTCCAAATCCAATTCTTGGATTTTAGCGAGACATCGCCCTCTTTTTCCGTCACTGTCTGGCTGTACCAATATATCTTTCACAGAACTGGTAGGCACGTACGCGATAATCTTGGAATGTAGTACATAAGTTCTGAATTCCTTTAGTGCTTTTACCATTGCATATGCCTGTTAGCGTCGGAAGTCACTCCTGGATTGCATCAGGAGTAGAGCTCGACGCCCATCAATTTTATGTCACAGTAGTTTTTAATGAGTGATCAAATGGATAGAGACTCGGGAAGATATCACTCAAACTCAGGGACTAGGTACGACATGCGAGGAACAAAGCAGGTCTTGATCTAACTTCAGTTAGTGGGTTGATTTGGAAATGAGCAGGTTGAAGACTTGGTGAGAAGAGTGGACAAACTACCTCAGGCAACAGGCCTTTCAGTAATTTGTAGAAGAAAAACTCTAAATGCGAGATCCTTTGGTTCAGATTTTCAAGAAACTGAAAGGGGTAACTTGACTGGATTCTCCAATTCCAAGTCATTCAGTGCTAAGAAAATCATAGGGACCGATTAGAAACAATGCAATTGTTACAGTGATCAAACTCTACATCATCCTATAATAGTTACAACCCGACTGGATTCTCCAATTCCGAGCCATTCTAATACAGTGTAGACAAAGACACGAAAGAAAAACTAACATTCATCAGACAAGAAGTCTCAAGAGTCCAGACATAACCAGGAAAACAATGCTTCATTAAAGTTTACCACCGGGAGACTTGCTCAACCATCGATCCATTACAAAATACAAAAACTGAGTTTATATGCTCAGAGAAAATCGCCTAACGTCGGCATGCTCAGCTATCTAGGCTTAGTGTCCCTTCAGCCAAATTCGGATGAATATTCTTTTTCATACACCACCTTAACTGCGCATGGCTCCTGCAAGGGGAGTAGCTGAGCCATTAATTGCCAAGCTAGCGTGTGCAGACTTCCTCCGGCTGGTCGAGGACTTGGAATGGCTTCTTTAGAAAAATGGGTACACAGGACCCTCTCGAGCAGATCGCTTGCCAGATTATCCATACTTTGCACTTAATGCCTGAGGAGAGGTTTCAACCACCCCTTCTCGTCTTCATTTACTCCAGGCGAAAACCAGGATTGAGGTTGGATCAGATGGTGCATAGATATCACGATGATCCTTTCAGCAACTAGAATCGATGCCTTTGGCCCCTTTTTCATGGCTCATTTCTTTCCCAAGTGACCACAGGCTGTGACCCTGTGTCTATTCCCAAAACGCTTTCGACGTTTGCAAATGGAAGGAGTTAATCCATGCTTATTCATATCTGCGATGAGCGAAACGCTGATATGGCCTAATTGGACACCACGCGTCCCTCTCAGATCTGATGGTTTCGAACTTATTTGGTGATGTCATGGGCCCGACTCTAGGCTCTTTCGGAATTTCGGGATTTGAGGTTTCAAAATGTGAAATGATGAGGAGCTCTTTCCCCCCAAACTCCCGAATTCCGACATGGCATGGATGCATGTCGCGTGTCCCTAAGATGTATGGTCAAGATAGCATCCGCTATTTATAAAGGGGCTGCTTCCAATCCCAGACTTGCTTGGTGTGACCTGAGGCTAGGATTGTGGGCTTGACTCCAAAGGTGCTTTCAGCGTTTCACCGATCAACGACTTCAACTGTAAAGAATGATAATCTCTTTGTTTCCCAAAACAGTGATCCTCGATACGCCTACTGACTTCCACCTGTCTCAACCGGATCGGACGACCCAGATTTTCCTTAAACTATTGGCGCTATCCTTCGTGCTAAAACTCGGGCAACTTGGCAGCGCCAAAATCCCGATGCATGTCGATTAGTTTTGTAGGTGGATCTCGTTCGCTGACATCAAAACTTCGCCCGCTCGCTTGACTTGTGATCGGAAAATAAATTCTCTCGTGTTGCGTTAGGGCGCTTCCCACGTAACCTGCAAACCTGGGTATTTTTGAGCCCATGATAAATAATGTCGCTAACATTAGGCTCCATGGGGGATAGAGTCATCCCTGTGATGCTCTAAGAACTCATTTTGCAGTTTCAGTGCCTTGATGTTGGGCTATGGAGTCATTTATTAGCAGAAAACAGAAAACAAAAAACAATATTTACAAAACAAAACAAGCCGCCTACGGCTTTACAAAAAACATTTTTTTAAGAAGTGCCCATTTACTGAACCATCAAAAAATTCTTCTCCTTCCAAATCTTGCAACCTGTAAGTGTTGTTTGAAAATACCTCAGAGAACTTGAGAGGCCAAAACCAGAGGGCATCAAACTTACTGTGTTTGCCCCTATCCTGCCTGGGTGCATCCCATTTGAGCACCAGATCACCCAACTCAAAATATTTCTTTTTTCTCTTCCTGTCAAAGGTTTGTTTGATCTTCTGTTGATGATGGTAGGCCCTATCCATGACCTATTCCCTGATCTGTTGAACTTCCACCATCTGATGAATCCTTCTGACCATATGGCCAGGCTCTCCTTCAAGGTCCTGGAGGAATTTTGCCACGGATAAAGCGAGCTGAGTAGGGAAAACAACTTCTGTTCCATAAACAAGTTGGAAAGGTGAGATGCCCAGAGACTTCTTTGTTGTCACCCAGTCGGCCCATAGGGAAAATTTGAGCTTTGAATCCCAGACCCTTCTATTGTCTTCCAATAATTTCTTGATGAGCTTGATCAGAATTTTATTGGAAGACTCTTCTAGTCCATTTCCTTGAGGATAATAGGGAGTAGAGTGGATCAGCGAAATCTCAAATTGTTCACAGAACTTAACCAAAGGCTCAGACCTGAAAGAGGCATCATTTTCGGTGATGATTTTGCTGGGACAACCAAATCTAGCTATGATATCCTCTAGGAAGCTGATAATTACTTTGTGAGAAGTACTCCTGGTAGGGGTAGCTTCTATCCACTTGGTGAAATAGTCAGTCGCAGTCAGGATCCATCTGTGTTGGCCACTTGAGGGAGGATGAATTTCTCCGATGAAGTCTAACCCCCACTGTTGAAAAGGTGTTGAAGCTACTATAGGCTTTAATGGAAGTGATTTGAGTTGTTGCTTTCCCGAGAACTTTTGGCATTTGATGCAAGCTATGGTTTCTCTGCTGACATCAACGAATAAAGTAGGCCAGTAATATCCAGCCCTGAGGATCTTATGAGTTGTGGTCTTCTAGAAATGATGCCCCCCACAAAGGCTGTTATGGAAATCAATTATAACCTTCTGGGCTTTTTGCGGGTCCAAGCATCTTAAGAGAACCCCTGGAGGGTCTTTCCAGTACAAGGATTGGTCAATGAGGCAATACCTGACCGCCTTGAGCTTTATAGCTCTGGCCTTGCTTTTTCCCATTCCATCAGGAGGCTTTAATTCTCATAGAAAATATAATATATCCTTGTACTAGGTGCATGCTGCTAGTGGTAAGGCATCCTGATAATTCTTATTGGCCGACTCAGCATGCGGATTTTCTGAACAGGCATTGATGAAGCTAATCCCCAAGGCTCTGCAATTGGATTCAGCCAGCAGCTTGGCTAGACCTTGCCCCTTTATCAACTTAGTGGGCTTAATATCCAGATCAAACTCTAGGATCCTAGAGATACACTTACCTCTTCTCCCATCTATGTCGGGTTGTACAAGGATGTCCTTCACAGAGGCCGAAAGAACATATGCAATCACCTTTGAGTGCAAGACGTAGAATCTGAAAGCTTTGAGAGCTTTTACTAGGGAATAGGCATGTTTTTCGATGATTTCATACCTGACCTCTGCATCTCTTAATGCCTTTCTGAAAAAGGCAATGGGTTGTTCTCGTCCTTCCTCATTTTTCTGCAACAAGACCGCCGCTACTGTATCAAAAGAAGCAAAAGAGAAAATTAGGAATCCTTTGGAATAGTCAGGACTAATCAACACAGGTGCCTCGGTCAATGCCCTTTTATTTGTGTAAAAGATTCCCTGGGTTCAGCAGTCCATTTCACTTCATTTCCTTTCCTGAGCATGGTTGTGATATGTTTCACCAACTCAGCAAAATTTGAGACGAATCTCCTCAAGAAATTAATCTTTCCTAAAAAGTCTTGAACTTCCTTCTTGGATCTAGGAAGTGACAGGGTTTGAATTGCCTCTACCCTGCTAGGATCAATCCTCACACCTTCTTCTGATACTATATGGCCTAATAGCTTCCCCTCCTTCATAGCAAACAAATATTTTCTAGGATTTAAGGATAGGCCAAACCTCCGACACTTCAAAAAAAAATTTCTCAGATGATCTCAATGCTCTCTGTCAGACTTGGAGAAGACTGTTATGTCATCCAGGTAGATCACCACAAACTTATCTTTCTCCCCAATGAAGGTTATATCCATGGCTCACTGAAATGTTACCCTTGCATTCATCAATCCAAAAGGCATTTTGGCATACATGAATGTTCCCCAAGGAGTGGTGAAGGCCATTTTTTCTCTGTCCTCAGGTATGACTAATATCTGATTATAGCCAGAAAAACCATCGATCATGGATATCCTAGATGCACCGGTTACCCTCTGCAGTATATGTTCCATATTGGGCAGGGGGTAATTGTCTTTCCTTGAGCTCCTATTCAGGTTCCTGAAATCAACACAGAGTCTGATTTCTCCACTTTTCTTCCTTACTGGGACCAAATTGGCCACCCATTCGGAATATCTCAAGGGGATGATAATTTGGGCATCTAGCAATTTCTTCACTTCTTTCTCCATGACAGGTAGCAACATGGGATTTATCTGTCTCAGCTTCTGCTTGAATGGCTTAGCCTCTTCTTTCAGTGGGATCTTGTGCTCGATGACATATGTGTCATAAGTCTTGAGGTCTTCATAGGCCCACGCAAACACATCAGCGAATTCCTTTAGTAACTCAGTATATTCTTCCCTTTTCTCATTGGTCAGGCTTCTTGATAATCTGACAAAATTAGGCTCCTCCTGTGTACCAATGTTGCATTCGGCTATCTCAGCATCTTTATTTGAAACACAACCCTTTACTTCCACATCATTCTTTTCGAACAATCTTTCTAAAGGGACTAGTCCCCTTGGAATGTGATTGCTAGGCAGCTGAATAATTTGGTGATTAACAATTTTATTCAAGAATACCTCAGAGGGAGGGTCACCTTCGGGATCAGGATCTTGATCAATGTGCAATGCCGAAAACTAATCGATGGACTGAATAAAATTTTTAATTTCATGATCGTCCTCGAATACCTCCCAATGCTTTACATTGTCTGTGTTCGACAACACAGGTGTTCCAATAGAGGACGAACACCTTCAGTAACCACTCACATAACCAGATCAAAGATCAACACACCGATGTTTTCACGTGGTAAAACCCCTACGGGGAAACATCCACGGCCCCAGCCAAAGCGACCACTTGGAGCAGTTTATTAATGCAAAGAAAAAGCTTACAGAAATATTTTACAAGAGAGTTTCTCACAATCGATCATCGGCAAATGACCCTCCATTCTCTTTAAATAGAGATCATGGACCAATCGGGTGTTAAGCCACAGATCAATGGCCGTTAATATTGAGGAGAGTATGAACCATCGGATCACTCTATGTCGGGAACATATCGTGACCGTCGGATTGCCTAACTACAAATGCATACTGATGCATACTAAAGAAACACACTTTTACCTAATGACATATTAGACCAAGTAGATCTTAACTAACTCCTAAGTGTCTAAATATCCTAACATCCCCCCTTAAGAACAACTTGGGATAGGATTGAAGGATTTACAATAATGACACAA
>ML781048.1:1351-30056 GCA_009831015.1 Picea engelmannii | reverse complement strand
GAGACTACTAAGGAGTCGGCTGAGGCATTTTCTTCCCTTGGGATAAAAGTAATGTTGAAATCTGAGAAGAAATTATCAATCAAGTCCCATACCTCGTTTTTGTAACTCCTGAGCCAAGGATGCTTGGCCCGATAAACGTTCCTGACCTGTTGGATTATCAATTTTGCATCTCCGAACACTGACACCTCTTCAATTCCCATTTCTTTTGCAGCCCTCATACCCAGAACGAGAGCTTCATATTCTGCCACATTGTTGGTAGTTTCAAATTCCATCGTGTATGACAGAGATATGGTCTCTTGGCAGGGTGATATGAAAATCAATCCAGCGCCTACGCTTATACTGGAGGAAGCTTCGTCAAAGAACATCTTCCAAATAGAGGTGGTCGGAGGAGGTATTTGTAGATTAAGAATGGGCTTCTTTTTTATCTGTAAAGGGACCTCGGGAGCTCTAGTGATCTATAACAAACTAGACCCTAAATCAGTGTCAAGTGCAAAGATGGGGTGATTAGTGGGATTTGCTTCATCACTGACAATATAGGCTAGCTGGGATTCTCTGTACAACCTCCTGTGTTCCCCTCCAAAAATTGGAATGGTGGCATATGTAAGATCCATCTGTAACGTTCCTCCAAGTCGTTTAATCCAAGACCTTGACAGCAGCATGCCAAACTTGGGGGGAACGTCAGCTACCACAATATCCATGACCACACTCTTCATGGGCAACTGAAACAAAGAAACCACTAGGTCTTTGATGACACCTAGGCACTGGACTCTCCTTGAATCGAAAGAATACAAATTATGATAAGATTTTGTCACCTCCAATCCCAACTCTTCCATTACTATTTTGGGCATAAGGTTATGGGAAGCTCCTGAATCCATGAGGCAATTATGCAACACTTTATCATGTATGTTTAGGGAGGTGTAGAAGGGAGGGGACGAATCATCTCTATCTTCCACCATGGGACCTAGGATGACAACTGGTTTCTCATCTTGAAGGTTCACTGAGTTAGAGGGAGGCTAGGGGGACTCAGATCGCAACAACTTGGAGAGGGATATTTTGAAGTCCTCATTTTTAACTAGCTCTGAGAGGGGAACGAGAATTCTGATCTTTTGAATTTCATTCTCAAAATTAAAGGAGGAAATCAGCTTAGGAGCTTCCCTTACCTCAGAGACAGGTTCTTTGACCGTCGGTGAAGTATTCTGAGCTTTCTTTTCTTTAGTAGTGATTGTTGCAAACTTAGTAGGCCTTTCTGCTATGAGGAGCTGGTCTTGGCTGTCAAAGTCTCCTTCTTTCTTTCTTGACATAAGATTGTATCTGTTATGGGTGTGAATGGCCTTTTCTCCTTTACCTAACTCATGAATTTGAATGTTCATCAGGGATTCTTCATATGCAGACTGAGTCAAATGGGGAAAAGGAGGAGCTTCTTCAACATAGTGAATTTCGGGGTCAAACTCGTCTATCTCCTCCCCTCCCTCATGAGTAACCAGGTTATTTTGGAGAGGGGTTTGGATCCTTTGATCTTCCCTGTCTTTCCCCTTTGGTTCCCTTCAGAAGGCATGTGGTCCATTGTTATTAGGTCTCCTGAAACCTCTACCATCAACATTCTGGGGATTTCTGTACGTGGGCTTCCCCTCTAACTCCCACGTTTCCATTCTAGCAGAAAGTGACTTTAGTACCCTAGTTGTCTCATCCGTCTGAAGGGGCATGGGAGAGGTACTGGACAAGGAAGCTTCAGGCCTTTGCCTGGATATCTTTCTACCAGCAGTGTTCCTGAGTTGGTCAATAGCCAATATATTAGATTCTACCTCCACGGTTGCATCGTGCATATGGGCCAGAGTAGTGGCTCTTCTTTCCCTCAATAGGAGGTAAAAATCAGGATCAAAGGGCTAGAATAAGTGATCTTTGCAGAGGCTTCGGAGGGTTTTATCTCAGCAGGGATTTTGTTGTACATTTTATTAAATCTCTTGGAGAAGTTGGAGACAGACTCTCCTTCTTTTCTCTTCAAAGACCCAAACTCTGTCATTTAATACATGAAATCTTTTTTATATCCCCACTGTCTTAAAAAGGCATTATCTAAAGCTTCGATCCCATCAATAGATCCAGGGGGCAGGGCCTTAAACCATTTTCTAGCCTCTCCTTGGAGACTACAGACAAAAATTCTCATCCATACGTCTGCGTGCATGATAACATTATCATCCATGAAAGTGTAAAAGGCTTCTAGGTGTTCTTCTGCAGTTATGTCCCCCTTGCCTGTAAACTTGGGCAGTTGCTTAAGGTATCCATCTGCTGGGAGGTCATTGGGAGGCTGAGGTAAGACAAGAGGAGCATACTTAGCAGCTATTATAACCTCAATTCTGGTCATGGGGGCATTTTCTCCTACCATAGGGCTATTATGTGGAGGAGAACTGGGAGGAGAAGGAGCTCGAAAAGGGGATACTGGGGATGAGCTTCTAAGGGGAGTGGGAAACAATAGGGGATTTAGGGAGAAGGCTAGCAAGCTTAAGTCAGTTGATGTTTCCCCTCGCGCAGAAGTGACAACAGTCACAAGAGGAGGAGCGGTAAATCCAGGAGTGGGGAAATATTATGTGGTCCTAGGTTTGTGCCAAGGTAAAGCTTCAGGATAAATGGGAGTGACAAGAATTTCTCCCTCTAATCCCAAACCAGAGGGGGAAACCTCAATAGGAACACTCCCGAAATTCAAGAAATGGGAAACTTCAGAAAGCGGTCTGCTAGGAAACTAAGGAGGAGAAAATGGAGTTCTTACAGAAGGAGATGGCGGATTACCTGGTTCAGCGGTGATAGCTTCTCCTTCAGAGGCCTTTCCTTTCCTGAGAACCACCTCTGGATTAGTTTCAAGTGTAGCTAGAGGTAGTTGTGGATGAGACCGCATGTGTTTGCCTCTGAAAGCCACAATTACCACGGCAGGTTCGTCACAGTGGAGTCGCCAGGTGAACAGTAGCAATCTTAAAAGGCTCTGATACCCGATGCACCTTCAGAATCAGAGGCTCAATATCGCTCAATCCCGGGGAAAATTTTCAACTTCGTCCCCGACAGTGGCGCTAGAAATGTTAGCGACGGAAGTCACTCCTACATTGCATCAGGAGCAGAGCCCGACGCCCATCAGTTTTATGTCACGGTAGTTTTTAATGGGTGATCAAATGGATAGAGACTTGGAAATATATCACTCAAACTCAGGGAATAGGTCCGGCATGCCAGGAACGAAGGAGGTCTTGATCTAACTTCAGTCAGTGGGTTGATTTGGAAATGAGCAGGTTGAAGACTTGGTGAGAAGAGTGGACAAACTACCTCAGGCAACAGGCCTTTTAGTAATTTGTAGAAGAAAAACTATGAATGCGAGATCCTCTGGTTCAGAGTTTCGAGAAACTAAAAGGGGGAACTTGACTGGATTCTCCAATTCCAAGTCAGTCAATGCTAAGAAAATCATAGGGACCGATTAGAAACAATGCAACTGTTATAGTGATCAAACTCGACATCATCCTATAACAGTTACAACTCGACTGGATTCTCCAATTCCGAGCCGTTCTAATACAGTGTAGACAAACACGTGAAAGAAAAACTAACATTCATCAGACAAGAAGTCTCAAGAGTCTAGATATAACCAGGAAAATAATGCTTCATTAAAGTTTACCACTGGGTGCCTTGCTCAACCATCGATCCATTAAAAAATACAAAAACTGAGTTTATATACTCATAGAAAATCGCCTAACGTTGGCATGCTCAGCTATCCAGGCTTGGTGTCCCTTCAGCCAAATTCGGACATGTATTCTTTGTCAGACGCCACCTTAACTGTGCATGGCTCCTGCAAGGGGAGTAGCTGAGCCATTAAGTGCCAAGCTAGTGTGTGCAGACTTCCTCCGGCTGGTCGAAGGCTCGACATGGATTCTTTAGAAAAATGGGTACACATGACCCTCTTGAGTAGACCGCTTTCCAGATTATCCATACTTTGCACTTAATGCCTGAGGAGAGGTTTCAACCACCCCTTCTCGTCTTCATTTACTCCAGGTGAAAGCCAGGATCGAGGTTGGATCAAATGGCACATGAAGATCATGATGATCCTTTCAGAAACTAGACTCGACACCTTAGGCCCATTTTTCACGACTCCTCTCTTTCCCAAGTGACCATTGGCTGTGACCCTGTGTCTATTCCCAAAATGCTTTCGATGTTCGCAAATGGAAGGAGTTAATCCATGCTTATTCATATCTATGATGAGAAAAATGCCGAGATGGCCTAATTGGGCGCCACGCGTCCCTCTCAGATCTGACGGTTCTGAACTTATTCAGTGATGTCGTGGGCCCGACTCTGGGCTCTTTCAGCATTTCGGGATTCGAGGTTTCAAAATGTGAAATGATGAGGAGAGCTTGCCCCCCAAACTCCTGAATGCCGACATGGCATGGATGCGTGCCGTGTGTCCCTAATATGTATGGTCGAGATAGCATCCACTATTTAGAAAGGGGCTTCTTTCAATCTCAGGCTTGCTTGGTGTGACCTGGGGCTAGGATTGTGGGCTTGGCTCCAAAGGTGCTTTCGGCGTTTCGCCGATCGACGACTTCAACTGTAAAGAATGATAAGCTCTTCGTTTCCCGAAACAATGATCCCCAATATGCCTACTGACTTCCACCTATCTCAACCGGATCGGACGACCCATATTTGCCTTAAACTATTGGCGCTATCCTTCATGCTAAAACCCGGGCAACTTGGTAGCCCCGAAATCCCGATGCACGTTGATCAGTTTTGTAGGTGGATCTCGGCCGCTGACATCAAAACTTTGCCCACTCACTTGACTTGTGATCGGAAAAGAAATTCTCCCGTGTTGCACTGGGGCACTTCCTGCATAACCTGCAGACTTGGGTATTTTTTAGCCCATGACAAATAATGTCGCTAACAACGCCTATTTTTCTATTATGTCATACTTCAGTTCTGCACCTCTAAGGCTCTTGCTAAAAAACACGATCGGTTGTTTGAATCCTTCTTCATCCTTTTGTAGGAGCACTGTGGCGATAGTATGTTCATAGGCAAACGAGAAGATAAGAAAATCTTTCAGATAGTCTGGGCTTGCTAACACAGGTGCCTCGCTTATGACTTTTTCAATATGCGCGAATGATGCTCTGGCCTCTGTTGTCCAATTTATTCCATTGTCCTTCTTCAACATTCCTATGATCAATTTGACAATCTCAGTGAAATTGGGGATAAACCTTCGTAAAAAAATTATTGTTCCTAAGAAAGATTGAATCTCTTTTACATTTTTGGGAATATTTATAGTATCTATTGCTTCAATCCTCTTAGGATCAATCCTGATTCCATCCCTAGATACTATGTGGCCCAAAATATTACCTTCCCGCATAGCGAAATGTGATTTCTTTGGGTTCAAAGATAGACCAAACCTGCGGCATTTTTTGAAGGTCTGTTTGAGATGCATCAAGTGTTCTTCATCAGTTTTGGAGAAAACCATCAAATCATCGAGGTAAATGACTACGAACTTGTCCCTTTCTCCTACGAAAGCGATGTCCATAGCTTGCTGGAAAGTGGCCCCTGCATTCATCAAACCAAAAGGCATTTTGTCATACATGAACGTACCCCATGGTGTGGTGAAAGTAGTTTTTTCCCTGTCTTGTTCATTCACGGTGATTTGGTTATAACTAGAGAACCCATCTATCATAGAAATTCGGTTTTCTCCAACCACTTTCTCTAACACATGGTCCATTTTAGGCAGTGGATAATTATCCTTGAGAGACGATTTATTTAAGTTTCAAAAATCCACACACAGTCTGATTTCCCCGCTCTTTTTCCTGACCGGGACCAGGTTTTCTACCCAGTCCGAGTATCTCAGAGGTACGGTTATTTTCATGTCTAACAGTTTCTTAACTTCTTTTTCGATCACAGGTAACAAAATGGGATTAATCTGTCTAAGATTTTGCCTAAACGGTTTGACCCCAGGATTCAAAGGTATCTTGTGATCAATTATAGAAGTGTCATACATTCTTAGCTCATCGTAAGACCAGGTGAAAGCATCTTTATATTGTCTAAGCAAGTCTTTATACTTATCTTTTATTTCAGGAGGGAGGAACATGGATATTTTTACCACCTTGGATTCTTTTTCAGTTCCTATATCATAGTCCTCCACTTCTTTTGGTTGGGGCTGCAAAGTGGATTTTAGAGGTACGTCGTTCTGATCAAAAATTCTTTCTAAAGGAATTAATACTTTCAGAATCTGATTGTTTTTAAGAACCAGCATACGATGATCCACAATTTTTTCTCTGAAGGTGTCAGGATCTTCCCCTTCTTGCATGATCCACATCGGGTCATGTTGATTCTCTTGGTCTGCATGAGTTTCGGAGAACTCACCTACTGCTGCAAGAAATTTCTTAATTTGTTCGTCATCTTCAAAGACCTGCCAGTGTCGGATATTGTCTGGCATAGAGGGTTTGTATCTGATTTCAATGTGATACTTCAATTTGAAAGTCGTGGGAGGAGAAAAGGTTGAAGCTGTCTTTGCCAATGCATCAGCATGTAGATTCTCTGCGCGACGGATAAAATGGACGTTTACGGATGAGAAAAAGTTTTCCATGAGGTCCCAAGAACAATTTCTGTATGTTCTTAGTCTGGGATGCTTGGCTAGGTACTGTCGGTTTATTTGTTTGACTATTAACTCTGCATCACCATAAACCTCCAAGTTACTTATATTTAGCTTTTTGGCATCCTCTAATCCTAAGATCAACGCTTCATATTCGCATATGTTTTTAGTGTAATCTATGTCCCACTGCAATCGGTAGGAGAAAGGAACAATGAATTTACCTTCAGGAGCCACTAAAAGCACTCCTGCACTCACCCCTTCAGAAGATAAAGCACCGTCAAAATACATTTTCCAGACTTCGGTGTTACACAAATCCTCTGTCATGTGAATCGAATCTTCTCGCTCTATATCGATTTCCTCCGAACAACCATCCAAACCATCATCAAAAGACAAGATGCGGTTTCCCAGATCTTGGTCCGCGATGTAAATAGGGAAATTGTTTGGGTTTTGAGGGTCACTCACTGTATATGCTAATCTCGTTTCTCTGTACAACCGAGTGAACTGACCACCGAACACAAGGATTATGGCATACGTCATGTCCAACTGAAGAGAACCCCCCAACTTGGCTCCCCATGACCTAGATAACAGCAATCCATACTTAGGGGGAATATCTGCGATAACTACATCCATCAGGATACTCTTAACTGAGACCTGTGCCAGGGTAACTACCAGATATTTAATCATCCCCATACACTTAAACCTTCTTGAGTCAAAAGAGTATAGATCTCCATAAGGTCTGGTGATCTAGAGACCCAACTTGTCCATAATAATCTTGGGCATAACGTTATGGGAGGCTCCGGAGTCTAACATGCAATTATGTAGCAGTTGATCATACACATTCAGAGTGATACAAAAGGGAGAAATGGTGTCTTTGCCCCCTTCAAAATGGGGACCAAAGGTGATGTTAGGTTTGTCATCTTCTAGGTTTAAAACATCAGACTGGCTTTCTAGCTCGGAGACGCCCATTGCTCTGGTAATCTACTTCCGATAAACAGGGTTTTTTGCCAATTCTACCAAAAGGATGGGTATCTTAATTTTATTTATCTCATATTCAAAAATGAAAGCTCCACTCACCTTGTCTGTTTCTTTGGTTGAGAATCCCATATCCTTCCTTTCCAACTTATTTGTCTAGACCACTTTATCACTCATGATCCTGGATGAAGACGTAACTTTATTTACTGGTTCGGTTTCTTGTGTTTGGGTTTCAAATTTTTTCACTTCGGACTCTTGAGTGCTTACTAGTTTAGTTTTGTTGTTGGGTGATAAGGTCTCTTCCAAAGGAGGTTCATAAGCTTGACCTCTTTGAAGGATTTTCTTGGGTTGAGCAGTTGAGGTGGGCTTATTCTTAGATCGTAGGTTGTACTTTGGTTGAAACTCAGCCATTATCATCTCAGTTTCTGGTTGAGATTCACAGAGATTAGTGTGATCACTTTCCTCACCCTTATTTGGCGGTTGTTGTGTGTTTATAGATTTTTCATAGTCTTCACGAGTTAGATATGGTTGAGTACAGTCATCACCGAATTTCGTGACGTCATTATCCGAATCTACGAAGTCTTGAAAATCGTTCGCTCCTATAAAATTTTCATTCTTTAAGGGAGCTTGTATTTTTTGATCTTCATTTTTTATTTGTCTTTGTTGGTTCGGGGGGTTTGGATTCCTCTTGAAATCCCTTTTGGGGTAAGAGTCAGCTTTGGCCTGTTCGAGTTCCATTATGGATATTTTATTTGACAGTTCTTTAATCACTCTAGCCATATCGTCCACCCTATCATCTGAGGATCTATTGGACCCTGAAGGACCTGCTTGTTCTCTAAAGCGCTTGGTCTCTCGGTTTCCAGTTTCTATATTAGCTTTAAGTTTGCCCGAAGCCATCATATTAGACTCTATTTCTACCGCATCATCCTGCATTCGGTTTAGGGTGGCTCCCCTTCTCTCTCGCAAAAGGAGAGAGAAATCCAGTTCGAAAGCTCTGACAAAAGTCACTTTGGCCATGGGTTGAGATGGTTTAACCTTGACCGGGATTTTATTGTACAGTTTGTTGAATCTTTGGATAAATTCCATGACTGTTTCAAAATTATTTTTCCTCAAGGACCCAAATTCGATCAAATAATATAGATGGTCTTTTCTCTCGCCCCATTGTCTGAGGAAAGCATCTTCCAAAGCATCATAAGACACGATAGATGCTGCGGGTAGGCTCCGAAACCAAGTTCAGACCTGACCTTCGAAGGTTTGGACAAGAAGTCTCAAATATATGTCCTCATGTTCAATACCGAAGATATCCGCGAATTGGTGGAAGAAATTAATATGTTCTGCCGCAGTTAGATCCCCTTCCCCGGTGAATTTTGGTAGATTTTTTATGTAATTTTCAGGAAGTTCATGTAGAGGGATGGGCAATACTAAGGGAGCATATCTGGCTGCAACTTTCGTGAAAACTCTGGGAGGTGGTGCAGGCCCTTGGCCTCCAACTCCTCCTAGAGGGGCTCCTCCCCCTCATCCTCCGATAAACCCTCCACCTCCTCCTACAAACCCTCCACCTCCTCCTTCGGTAGCTGCCATCGTTGTTTGTGGAAAGTTATAAAGGGGGTTTTGGAAAATTAAAAGTGACTCTTTATTTTCTTCGCAAAGAGGGAAATCCGACGAGGAAAGATAAGGAACACGGGGACTCGGTTCCTCGGATTTGCAAGAGATGAAATTGGGAGAACCTACGGGTGTGTACACCGAGTGTGGAACACACTCTTCAGAATTTGGCGAAGTCAGGAAATTCAACTGAAGAAAATATGGTATGTCAAAAGCCGGCAAACTTTCAATAGGGTCCTTTCCTTTGTGTACTAATGGGACTGTTGGATGAATATCGCTCCTAATTTCGGAGCAATTTGGCGTTGAAAATTTAGTATCAAAGAGAGGACTAAGCGAAGTTGAAACCCAAACACAAGAAACCGAACCAGTAAATAAAGTTACGTCTTCAAAGGATGATACTTCGGTACTCACTCATAAACTCACTCCATCGCCTTTTCCTAGGATTTAGATCTCTTTGAGTGAAGAGATGTTTTAAACTTTGATGGTCCGTTTTGAGCTCAAAGTTTCTCCCCACAAGATAGTGCCTCCAAAGTTTCAGAGCTAGCATTAAATCTACCAACTCTAAATCATGAGTCGTGTATAGCTCTTCATGTTTCTTCAACTTGACGCATAAGCTATCACTCCTCCATCTTGCATTAGCATGGCCCCCAACCCTTGCCTCGAGGCATCCGTGCAGACTGTGAAGTACTTTTCCATATCCAACACTCGTAGAATTGGCGCACTAGTTAGTAACCTCTTAAGCTCAATAAATGCACTATCACACTCTTCTATCCATTCATACCTGACCCCCTTGCGCTGCAAGGTGGTGATGGGTTTCACTATTTTGGAGAATCCCTCCACAAATCCTTGATAATAACCTACTAGCCCCATGAAGCTTCTCACCTCATAGGCATTTTTCAGCACTGGCCACTCCATAATGGCCTTTACCTTTCTGGGTCTACAGAGATTCCTTCACCGGAAATGATATGACCTAAATAGTGGATCTCTTCCCGAAAGAAGGAACACTTTGACAACTTCCCATACAATTTTTTCTCTCTAAGGCAAGACAACACTACTCGTAAGTGTTCCTCATGTTCTCTTTCGTTCTTGGAATAGATGAGGATGTCATCTAGAAAGACTTGTACAAAATAGTCTAAGTACTTCCGGAATACGTCATTCATGAGGCTCATGAATACGGCTAGTGCATTGGTCAATCTGAAAGGTACTACGATAAAATTGTAATGTCCAAACCGAGTTCGAAAGGAATTTTTTGGGATATCGCCTTCCTTAATCCTTAACTGATGATACCCTGATCGCAAATCGATCTTTGAGAATACCGCTGCTCCTTTCATCTGATCAAAGAGGTCATCTATTCATGGCATCGGGTACCTATTTTTCACTGTAGCACGGTTCAGGTCCCTGTAGTCTATACACAGTCGTAAGGATCCATCCTTCTTCTTTACAAAAATTACTGGTGCACTCCAAGGTGAGACATTAGGCCTTATTAGCCCTAAGTCCAGTAACTCTTTCAACTTCATTTGCAATTCACAAAGTTCCGGCGCTGTCATCCTATATGGAGTCTTGGAAATTGGTTCTGCACCAGGTTTTAGCTCAATAGTAAAATCAAGCTCCCTCTCAGGAGGTAACCCTGGTAACTCATTCGGAAAAACATCCTTAAATTCTGACAATACTGGGTACTGATCCAATGAGGGTCCCTTCCTTTCATTCACTGCTTCCACTACATATAATCGACACCCTTGTCTCAAGCATCGCTTAACCTTCATAGTTGATATAAAGCGTAATGATACTTTTCTCCGTACACCCTGGATCTCTATTGGCCTTCCTTCGTCGTCTACACAGAGTACCCTCTTTGCGAAACAATCTACCAAAGCTCAGTGAGCTGCTAACGAATCCATTCCTATGATTAGGTCATATGCCATGAGAGCAGTGACGTATACCTTCAACCTGGTAGTACACACTCCCAAGTCTACTATACAATTATCAACACTAGGTCCTACCACTTGTTTTTCCCCCGAAGCCATCTCGACTTGTTTAAAATCATCGTGCTCGTAGGCTGCCAACCCACTCTTTTCTAATGCAGAAGGTGAAATGAAACTATCTGTTGCACCAGAATCAAATAAAATATTAACATTGGTATGATTTAGCATACCTGATGACTCCACTACGGTGGATTGATGTTCGGCCTTGTGATTATTAACCATTGCGTAAATCTAGTGGCTGCTACTTGCTCTCCCCATCGGTTCCTTTCCTTCTCTATGCGTGAATCTTGATTGTAACTCTGGGCAGTCACGCTGGTAATGGGTTCCTCCACATCCCCAACAAGTAACATGAGATTGAACCTACGCACTGTTATGTGACTGTCTTTGAAATGAGTTCCTTCCCCTGGAACCCCTGCCCCTACTAGTTGTTCCATGAGATGGCTGTGGACCTATCTGTGTCATTGGTGATGAACGAGATGTTGCACTTGCTGCCATTGAAATCCCTGCGGTTATTGTCCTTGGTGCAACTCTGTTACCATATGGAGGTGGCCTTGAGCCCCCTCCCCTGGGAAATGTCCTAGGGCCTTTCCTACAAATCCAAGACGATGCAGAAAGGTCGGTCTCGTACCTCCATTTAAGTTCATGTGTTCTTCCACATAACACACATTTTCCACTGCTTCTTCTACTGAAGATGGTTTCCACATCCGCACCATAGCACTTATCTTAGGGTTCAATCCATAGACGAAGCGCTCTACCTATCATTGGTCATTATCCATATACGAAATATATTTGACCAATTCCATAAATCAGATCTCATATTCTTCTACAGTTCTGTTTCCTTGTACTAAGGCATGAAATGCCCCTACCTATTATTCCTCATAGTACGCTAGCAGATATTTCCTTCGGAACCTCTCCTCGAAAAGTTCCTAAGATACTGTGTCTGGGGTAAGGTGCAGTTGTCTTTCCAGGTTGCCCCACCAGTTCAAGGCACTGTCTCTTAACTGAAAAATTGTGATTTTCTCTTTTGAGTTGGATGCATAGTCCCTTAAGGAAAAACACCTTGTCATGCCTTCCAACCATGCTTCTGCGCATTCACTGGTGTGACCCCCAACAAACTTCGGAAGTTTGATGTCTTCAGGTGGAGTTCCTCCCCCCGAATCCCTCGACGCTTCTGGATTACCCATTCCATATGGTGGGGGTTCCACTTCGGTCCCTGTTGGTTGTCGCCCCTTTAAAGTCTCATTAATGGACTCCAACGAGTGCAGTATGAGAGCTAGTTTGGGCGATGGTGGCGGTGACGCTGGCGGTGTTGGCAGTTCCTGCGACGATGCTCCTCTGCCTCGACTCCCTTGAGTCCTAACCATCCTATATGATTTAACTTGCATCAACCAAAGCTGTCAGGGTGATTTCAAGGACGTTTCAAATTGGCGCTACTTAAACTAGAAACAAGGTTAGGCGTAAGTTTTTCTTTACTTGTCTGTAAACAAACATTACTCTCTTTAGGGGATTGGCTAGGTTAGGGCTAAAGCATCTAATCTTGATTTATTCACCTAAGAAAACTATTGGTTCCTTTGCCCTGTAGATACGCTAGCCTTGCGCCACACTCGCCAATTCCTCTAGCTTACTTTCCTAGTGTGTATGTTGCCTCCTTCCCGCTTGTCCTAGTCTAAGTCCTTTAAAATTTTTGCTTACAACTAAATATCCTTTGATGCTTGACTCGTGGGATATCCTTGGCACGTTGTACATATGTGTTGAATTGTGTGTCTCGATGGCTGCAGGTGCGAGTCTTTAAGGATTGTAGAGTGGCTTTCGGCATCGGAACTTAGCGCTTGTGCATTGTGGTTATGTATTGCTTCCTAACTTGTGGTCGTATGATGTAGTGAGCCTGAGGCGATGCATTGAAGCTTAGTGTTTGAATTTGACTAGTGGAATGGAATGGAAGGGCTCGGTGATTGGCTCGATGAGTTGTGTGTAAGGTCTCATGAGCTTGACGCTTGGATAATCGAAGATTATTCATCAGGGTAGTACTTTGCTACTATTGATAATTACATTATTTATATGTGAATTTATTTGTAAAAGTGATATGTGTGGTGCGTTGGTGTTAGTTCTCTTCTTAAGGTGCTTCACTTGGTGGGTGGTCTTGGGTTCAAAACCCATGGACCCTCTAACATTTTAATTAACTTTAATGTAGTTTACTTTACACTAAAGATACAATTAATTTAATTAATTTTTTTTTTGATAATTAGTTACACTAATAATTTTAAAGTTACTTAATTATCTTAAAAAAAAAATTTACTTTATACTAAATTATCTTAAATTAACTTTAAATTAATTTAAACTAAATTAACCTAAATTATTTTTACACTAAAATAATAAATAAATAAATAATATAAACAAACACACACAAAATTTAATAATAAATATATAAAAAAATAAAAAATAAAATAAAAAAAACAAAAACAAGTGCGGACACGCATGGATTCCACGTGCCCGCCTTGCTTCCTCCAGCACCTTCCTTTACTAAACCCTAACTCTACAATTCCCATCATTTTCTTTTGGCTACGCGGTCGGCCGCCATGGTCGTTCTCTCTGCATCTTTCTTTGGTAATTTGTTTCTTGGGCATTTTTATCTGTGGAGAGTGGAGGCGACTGTAAAATATATGGGATGGGCATTTTTGCAAATTAAAACCCCCCGGTGAGCTCCTCCTCCATGCGATTTTGGCACTCTGAGCATTTGGGTGATTAGAGGTAGCTTGCGGACGCGTTGAGCAAGTAATTCCCCTTGTGGGATCATCCCTTGAATTTGGTGTATTTTTTTTTTAGGGGGGGAGAGTCCATTTACAGTAGCTTGCTACTGGGGCTCTTGAGCGTCACTTGTGCATTGCACTACAGCACAATCCTTGCACACCCCAAAAACACAAATCCAAACGAATGAAGAACAGGTGGGTCAGTGAATGTAATGGCTAGACTGATTTTTCGTTGCCTCTCTCTTCTCTTTAATGGATAGATTTTCTACTGTGTTTTTGCTTCTTGCCTCTGATTAGCATATCCCAATATCAAATGAAATCAAGACAGATGGGACAGGTAAGAGAACGACCAGACTAACTTTTCGTTGGCTTTCTTTGTTTTCCCTTTTATGGGTAGGTTTCTCACTGTGTTTTCTTTGATTTTTTTATTTTGATCTCTCTATCTGTATGTTTGTGCATTTTGAATCCTGTTTAGTTCGATCCCTTCTCTATTTATCTTTAGATTTATCTGGTTTTGATTTCTCCAGGCCAACAACACATCCATAAGCCTTAGTGAAAGGTGGCATACTTGGTCCAATAATACGTTGCTCCCAGTCTTCCTTCAGTCGCATATCTGAAAGAACTTTAGAAGATGATTTCCCTTCATGAGACATTAGGTAGGTTCCTTTTTCATCCATTCGTGACCCTACAGCTCCCCTACCACGCTTGGCCCTTGAACGTAGGAAGTCATCAATCTCTTCATCTAGTAGACCCTCATCTTCAAGGCCACCAGACATTTCATTATTGTGAAATGAGTCTCCTGATTCTATAGAATCCATTTCATCCCTGTGTACTTTCTTTCTCTTGGCTGAATAGTGTTGATGTTTTTCAGAAAAATCTGGCATTTTTTAGGAATGGGCATTTTCTGAGCCACTGAACTCATTTCCTTTTCCCTCAACCTCCTTGGAACTTGTGTATGCTATATGTTTTGAATTACACCCACCCTCCGAATTATGCCTTGAGCTTTCATATATGGAGCTTCTGTGATGCTCAGATGAATATTTACGACTATGTAGATGTTTCTCAAGTTCCAAATCCTTTTCTCTGAGGTGCCACATTTCATTAACTTCTGCCATGCGGTTTTCTTGCTGCACAGAACGGATTGTTGCAGTCAGAAACCGTGAATTGGGCCATCCTCACACATTTGGTTTTTCTAGGTAAACATGCACACCTTCTCTATCATCTTGTAGACGTAACCTTTTAGCTTCCTCCATGATCAATGCTGCTAGTTGTTTCTCATTTTTATTATATCATATTTTTATTATTTACGGTTGTTTTTGAATATATTGAATTTTTATTTTGTTAACAATGATTTCTTTCACTCTATGCGGTGATTATCAGTTAGTTATTGATTCTGTTTATGGAGGTGTATATTTACAAAGTTCGAACAGCATGATGGTGGCTTCTAGTTTCTCTCCCTGTGTATTTAAATCTAATTAGCCGAATTTATTCAGTACCATTTTACAAGTTTCTCCTCATTTTACAATTTATGTTCCTCTTAAAGGTTACAACACATTCCGTGTTATATATGCCATTCCAACATACATACTTGGATCAATTTATTTCTTAGATTTTTTATTTTTTTTGTTCCAATTGTCTGGTAGCCATTGTACCTATTAAATAGTGGAATTGCCATATAATTATTATCAAGTTTAATTTTTCCATTGTTAGCAGGGTTTCAAAGGGGAAAAATTAATAGAACATGTGCCTTTTTATTCGTGTGTCTGATATTTATTTTTGGGTATTGCTTTGCAGGTTAGGTGGAGTTGGAGCTTGCGGCTTGGCCCTCAGGCCCAAATTTATATTTACCCTTATATATATATATATATATATATATATATATATATATATATATATATATATATATATATATAGGGATTTACCATAACTAAATAGGAGTGTTTAAATTTATGGGTGGGGTTTATTTAAATTTCTGGGTGGGTAGGTAGGCCCTTGGCTCCAGATTTTGAACCAGGGATCTAATACCATGTGTAGAGTCCTAACTCTATTAAATCCAAAAATTTTCATAAAATTAAACATATTATTTCTTTCTCATTGCATACATAATTCATTGACCATCGAACAAGCATAAATATTCAGCAGAAATTAAAATTTTATCCACAACATAAGAATTACTTAACAGAATAAATAAATTACCTCTTCCTGATGCTAATTTCCCCATTGATTTGGTTGTCCGTTGCTGAAGTTGAAACTGTGTCAAACACTACCCAAAACCGAGTTTTCCTCCCTGCTAGCTAGGAGCAGCCTGTCTGGCTCCCTAGCTTCAAGATACTGTAAGGATATCCTGGCCCACGTGCCCAAAACCCCCAGCAAAGTAGTGCCCCCTGCTTCTGATTCACCAAAATCCACCAAAATCAAACTCCTCACACCAGAGATCTCCACAGAGAAATCTCCCACGGAAATATATCCTCCCCCTTAAAATGCTTCCTCCTCCCCAAAAGAATGATCCCCTTCCCCTAAGACTCCTCCCGTCATATCCCTCCTTCACCGACTCTCTTCCCCCTCATTAATTTCCTTATCCCTTTATTCATTATCTTATCCTCTTATTTAATGTCTTATCCTCTTATTTAATGTCTCTTCCCCCCCCCATATATGTAAGTCTTTAATAAATTAAATTATTAACCCCTTTAATTCTCTACTCAAATAATTAATGAGTCAATTAATAATCAATTAATCATTGACAGATATGAACAAGTAATTAATAATAATTAATTAGTTAATATTATTAAGAAAAAATTATTGTTTAACTAACATATTAGGAAAGTCAGATTATCAAATTAATTATAATTAATAATCCTTATACATCTATTTAAGCAGGGTTGTTACAGCTAAGCACTAGTGCCACTCACAATTCATGACTTTGCGAGTTGGAGGGTTGAATCTCCATGCCCTTGTTTTATGAACTACGAGACGCGAAACTCAGTGATGATTAACTTCCTTTTCGCACTACTCACAACTCACAATCTTGCGAGTTGGAGCGTCGAGCTCTCGTGCTCCTTTCTTGCAAGAACCCTAAGCACAAGAAGTCAACAGGGTGTTGACTCCTTCCCAAGCGACGAGTACACGCCACATGTCAACCATGCAGTCCCCACTTGACGAATGTGCCATGCATTCACATGAGCCCTCGGCACTTGCCACATCGCGACTTTGCAGTCAAAAGAAATTCTTTCAATCCCTCGAGTACCCGATACACGATAGTCCACAGGGTTCTGATCCAACAGTCCCCCCATGGCTTGGATCCAACGGTTCGGATCTCCTTCCCTACTCCTCGCAAATAGGAAGTTCGTAAAACCAAAAAATTGGTCTACCCTCTGAACTCACCAACCCCCGAAACGATCTAACGGCTCAAACTGACCACGATCAACATTCCTCTTTGATTCTTGACACCAAAGTGGTGGGTTCATTCAACTCCTAACCACCTTGCATCTCCACTAGATCCTACGGTCCTCGTGACTTCGCGAGTTCTCCACGGAGAATTATGAGCCCCCAATTCACTTCTTAATGACTTCTGCGAGATGAATCGACGTTCTTCCTCCTGGACTTAACTTCTGTGAGATGCCTTCGATCTCCGCCCTCCTTTGAACACTTCAAAGGTGTTATCCCTCTTGAGATTTGACTTGCAAATTCAAGTCTCCAAAAGGGATCATGCTTTCACTCCTTGCTACAACTTCCAAATAACCTCTAGCTATTTGAGTCTTCGACTCTGTGCACTCTTTGCAACAGCAGTCCCTCAATCTTCCCCTTAGCTGATAAGTTCTAGGGATTTAACTAGCATGCGCACACCTTGCACGGCTCTGTGTTTCACCTACACTTATGATGGTTATGAGAACAATAGCATCTCTCCCGAGATTTCTGAGATAAAACTCAAATCCTTATCAACGTACACCTTGCAGACATTCACTGCACTCCTTGTAGGAATTTTCAGGAAGAGAAACAATTGAAACTCATTCTTCTTCTCTCTAAGACTTCATACATTCATCATGAAATCATATGCACAACATAGCATTGAAACAAATGCATAACAGAGAAGTAAACAACTATAAACATGTCATTTAACAAATGTAAACAATAAGCATCATAACACCATGAAAATTGAGTCAAAGGGTCATATATTAACTCAAGTGCTCATGTACATGGGTTCTCCTCTACAGCTCTCTGCTATAGCTCAACAACTTATGAATTCTCTTCTTTCTATGTTCTCTCTATCTGTTCTTGTTACAATTATACAAGGGCAAGGGTGTCTATATCTGGTTTCCCTTCTATGCTTCTAAAACTATCTAATATATTAATTCAAAGCTACATACTTTCATTAATCAGACTTAAATACCTATTACATTGACAAATGAGAGAAAATCGCTCAAGATCTGTTTACTGCATCTAGATATAAATGCAAGTATGCCTCCCTTAGTTATTACATTAATACCCGCTTCATAAACTTTCAAAATATTTCAAAACCTGTGCTGGTGCTTCTCTAGCTATGCTCCGCCTTTAAGCTCGCTTGGCTGCTTACGATGCTCCTGCATCATACTCCCTTTCTTGAAAATTTTCATGAACTCCTATTCATGAGCTCTTGCACAGTTTGTCCAGGCTTATGAATTTTTGTTTCATCCTCCCAATTGGCATCTTCAACTGGATGTCCCTTCCATTTGACCAAGTATTCAAAATACTCTTTTCTCCTAGTCTTTTTGTTGACCCTATTGTCAATTATGCTTTCCATCTGTGGCTTTTCAGCTACAGGCATTTGTTTGGTCCATTGAACCTCTTTTTGTTCCTCCTCTACTCCTGCTTCTTCATCTATGTAATGGTACAAATCCGCAACATTGAATATCGGTGAGATTTCGATCCCATCAGATAATTCAATCTCATATGCGTTTTCCCTAAATTTCCTTACAATCTTGCATGGTCCAATCTTTTTTAGCTTCAGTTTGTTATACGTTACCCTTGGGAACCTTTCCTTCCTCAGATGCTTAAGAATCATATCACCAACTTCAAATTGAAGTTCTCGCCCAGGTTTATCTGCTCTCCGCTTGTATTCTTGACTTGAACTCTGCAATCGCTCCTTAACTTGGCTGTGAAGATCCTTCATTCCTTTTGCAAAGTCCTCTGCACTAGCACTTCTAAATTCAGCTTGTTATGCATCCTTCAATTCATAAATTCCCCTTGGCTGCATCCCATATACAATCTGGAATGGACTCTGCCCTATGCTTATGTTGAGTGAATCTTTGTAAGCGAATTTTGCTTGTGGCAGAATGTGATCCCAGTGACTATGGTGTTCAGTCACTAAGCTCCTCAGCAAATCTCCCAAGCTTTTGTTTACAACCTCTGTCTTTCCATCCGTCTGAGGATGATACACTGAACCTTCCATAAGGTCCTCCAAAAATGCCCCATGAACCTAGTATCTCGATCAGAAACGATACTCTTTGGCAAGTCGTGAAGTCTGATGACTTCCTTGAAAAATAGGTTCAGAATATGAGTTGCGTCACTAGTTTTCTGGCATGGTATGAAATGTGCCATCTTTGAAAATTTGTCTACCACCACAAAGATTGAATCATATTCTCTTTGTGTCCTTGGCAGTCCTAATATGAAATCCATGCTCACTGCGTCCCATGGCCTTTCAGGAATGGGCAATGGTTGGTATAATCCTGTGTTCTACCTTTTTCCCTTCATGTGCTGACAAATTTTGCACCTATCCACAAATTTCTTCACATCTGTCCTCATCCCTGGCCAAAAATATAAGTTATTCAACTTTGAGAATGTCTTATCATGACCAAAGTGTCCAACCAATCCTCCACTGTGTTTTTCCTTCAACAGATTCTCCCTCAGGGAACATTTCGAAATACATAGTTGATTGCCCCTGAATAATAATCCATTCTGGATCATATACTTGGTCCATTGGCTTCTATCCCTGAGAATTGGATTCTCAGATGCCTCATATGCTTCCTTGAAATCTAGGTCATCCCTATACATTTCTTTGAGGTTATCAAAACCCAAAGTCTTGACTCTAAATCCCTGCATAAGAAAACATTTTCTACTCAAAGCATCAACAACTTTGTTAGCAGTTCCAAAAATATGCTTAGTCACAAAAGTAAAATTCTGCATGTATTCAACCCATTTAGCATGTTTTTGCTTCAAATTCTCCTGTTGAGTCATGAATTGTAAAGCATGATTATCGTTGTACAAAGCAAACTCCTTGGGAACCAAATAGTGTCTCCATTTCTTCAGTGTTTGTATGACTGCATAGAATTTTTTGTCATATGTGGAGTACTTAATCTTTGCTTCATTAAGTTTTTCACTGAAATATGCAATCGTTCTATCGTCTTGGCTGAAGACCGCTCCAATTGTAAATCCACTCATGTCACACCTAACCTGGAATGTCTTGCTAAAATCTAGCAAAACCAGAGTTGGTTGCTCAGTGATCTTCTTCGGTAGATTGAAACTCTTCTCCGCTTCCTCTGTCCAATGAAAATATTTATGTCTTTTCTTCACCGTATCTATCATCGGTACGCTAATTCCACTGAAATTTCGGATGAATTTCATATAGAAACTAGCCAAACCATGGAAGCTTCAAACTTCAAACATGCTCTTCGGCGATGGCCAACTCTTAATCACATTTACCTTTTCTGGATCCATCTTCAACTCATTTGTAGAGATAACAAAACCCAAATAAATGAGTTTTGTCCTCATAAACGATGATTTCTTCATATTGATCAACAATTTCGCTTGTTGTAACCTCCTCATTACTGCAACTAAATTCTTTAAGTGTTCTACTTCTATTTTGCTGAAAATCAATATATCATCAAGATATACAATGACGAATTTCACAATGAAATCCTTCAGGACTTCATTCATCAACCTCATGAAAGTACTGGGGGCATTCGTTAATCCAAATGGCATGACAAGCCATTCTTACAACCCTTCATTCGTCTTGAATGTTGTCTTCCATTCATCACCTTCCCTCATTCTAATTTGATGATACCCACTTTTCAGATCAACCTTTCAGAAAAAAAATTCTCCACTCAAGCAATCCATCAAGTCGTCCATCCTTGGCAATAGAAACCTGTATCTGATGGTAATCTTATTGATTTCCCTTGATTCTATACACATCCTCCAACCTCCATCTTTCTTTGGGCTGAGCACTGTTGGAACAACGCATGGAATCAAGATATCCCAAATCAATCCTTTGCCCATTAAGTCATGGACCTGTCTCTTAACTTCTTCTTTTTCCCACGACGTCAATCTATACATTGCTTTGTTACGTAAACTGGCTCTAGGTATAAGATCAATATGACGGCTTATACTCCTGATAGGTGGCAATGAGCAAGGTAGTTCGTCCACTACTATATCAGCAAACTCTTCCAGCAACTCCTGAATTTCTTCTGGTATATCATCTATTCTCGTACTGGTCAAAACAATTTTGGGCTTCCTGACCACAATAAATTGTGTATCTTATTTCTTCTTAATCTCATCAAGAAGTTCCTTCCCATTCATGAGAAGTACTATGTTTCTCATCTATGTTTTCACCTCTTGGTTCTTAATCGACAGCAACATGTGAGTCCTACAATTTTTCTCCAGGGTGTACATGTTCTTTCTCCCATCATGAATCACATTTTTATCATATTTCCATGGTCTACCCAACAATAGATGAAAAACATCCATGGGAATGACATCATGTAATATTTCATCTTTATATACTCCTATTTTAAATTCAACTAAACACTGTTTAGTGACATTTACCCGATGTCTTTTTTGTAGCCATGAAACTCTGTATGGGCTTGGATGTACAACAGTCTCCAGCTCTAGCTTTTCTACCATCTCTGTAGATACAAGATTATCTATGCTACCGCTGTCCACTATGACCTTGCATACTCTATCCTTAGTTTTGCAAGTAGTTTGAAACAGACTATTTCTTTGGGCTGGGTTCTCTGCCTCCTTCTCTGGCTTCAAGAGAACTTTCCTCATCATCAAAGATCTTCTACCCTCAGCATCTTCTTCCTCAACATTCTGTCCTTGAGCTTCGGAAATGTGAGTTTCACCACCATCCTTCTTCTTATCTGGACACTCATAGGATTTATGTCTGATTTTTCCACAGACAAAGCATTTCACTTCACCTCCTTGACCTCTTCCTCTTCCTTTGGCTCGAGGAAAAGTATTTCTATCATCATACTGCCTTCCTTGTGAGCTTCCTCCCATATCAGGTTGAGTTTGAGGTTTCTTCCCCTCTTCTTTAGCTTTCTGTGTTCTATCTTGGGAAATTGTTTTCCCTCTGGCTTGACTTCTACCTCAACCTCTTTGACCTTGCTTCTAGCTCAGCTTCTCTTTAGCTTTCAGCGCCATCTAATAAACATCTTCCACAATTTGAATGGTCATCATGTTCATCTCATCTTGAATGTCATATCACAAACCATTCAGGTACCTAGCAACTTTTTCATCATCGCTTTCCCGATGATCTGCTATGATGTTTATCCTGTAGAATTCTTCAGTGTATTCTTTCACTGACACCAACTTTTGTCTCAAATTATGCATCCTCTGAAACATAGTGATTTGATAATCCCTAGGTATAAATTTGGCTTTCATCTTTGCAACCATTCTATCCCAGCTCTTAATTTTCTGCTTTCCCTTGCAGCGTCTGTTAGCCTGTAGTTCATACCACCATAGTATTGCATGCCCTTTAAGTTTAGTAACAACATGTTTGACTTTCTTGTCTTCCTCAAAATCCTCATAGTCGAAGTATTTTTCTAGAGCTCTAATCCAGTATAGAATCTCTTCAACATCCAAGTTTCCCTCACATACTGGAATGTCCATTTTTTCTCTGGCACCTATCCTCGCAACAACCCTGAATAGGTGTTCTTCGACAGCATCTTTAACTACAACTTCTTCTCCTTCGATTCCAACTTCATCTTCACTTTCATCTTTGTTGATATCCCTAGCGTCAATTGTGCACCTCTGTGTTGTCTCCATAGCATCAAGCATGGCACGCAATTCACACATTTCCCTTTCTACTGCTGGATCAGGTAATTGCCTGTCTCTTCTTCTTGGTGGCATGGCTGTAAAATTTCTCTCTTTCCTCTGCTACAGAAAGAAAAGAATTTATTCTATGCTCTGATACCAAATGATGTGTATCAGAGTATTCTTTTTCCTCCTACTCCCTCTACCTAAAATAGACAAAATCAGGCTCTGATACTAAATGATGTGTATCAGGTATTCTTTTTCCTCCTACTCCCTCTGCTTGAAATAGACAAAATCGGGCTCTAATACCAAATGATGCGTATCATAGTATTATTTTTCCTCCTTCTCCCTCTGCCTAAAATAGACAAAATTAGGCTCTGATACCAAATGATGTAGACCCTTGACCCTCGGCCTGAGATTCACTCAGGATAGTTCTAAGTTCTACCCGAGCTGAAGTGACTCCTTTGATTCCTTGCTGAAACCTTTAGCGAATTCGATCCACGGGTCCTTTAGAAACCCCACCCGTGCGAACAGGCACTAGGCATGAGCTTCACTTCCTCCAAGCAACCACAGTGCTATGACCATGACCTACACCCAAAGGCACTTTTCGCAACCTTGCGATCTCGCAAGTTTGTGAATCTATCACCCTCGACTCCTCTTTCTCCAACCTCCGATACCCGAGATGCGATGGGGTATGGCTCCTCCTTGTTAGCACCCTCCATGCATAACTGTCGGCTAGGGCTACGCACTAGCACCACTCACAATTCGTGACTTCGCAAGTTGGAGGGTTGAATCTCCATGCCCTTCTTTTACGAACTTCGAGACGTGAAAGTCAGCGATGATTAAATTCATTTTCGCACTACTCGCAACTCGCAATCTCGCGAGTTGGAGCGTCGAGCTCTCGTGCTCCTTTCTTGCAAGAACCCTAAGAACGAGAAGTCAACAAGGTGTTGACTCCTTCCCAGGTGACGGGTACACTCCACCTGTCAACCACACGGTCCCCACTTGACGGATGTGCCACGCATTCACATGAGCCCTCGGCACTTGCCACTTCGTGACATTGCAGTCAAAAGGAATTATTTCAATCCCCTGAGTGCCCAATACGTGATAGTCCACGGGGTTCTGATCCAACAGTCCTCCTGTGGCTTGGATCCAACGATTCAGATCTCCTTCCCTACTCCTTGCAACTAGTAAGTTCATAAAACCAAGAAATTGGTCTGCCCTCTGAACTCACCAACCCCCGAAATGATCTAACGGCTCAAACTGACCATGATCAATGTTCCTCTTTGATTCTTGACACCAAAGTGGTGGGTTCATCCAACTTCTCACCACCTTGTAGCTCCACTGGATCCTACCGTCCTCGTGACTTCGCGAGTTCTCCACAGAGAATTCTGACCGCCCGATTCACTTCTTAATGACTTCTGTGAGACGAATCGACATTCTTCCTCTTGAACTTAAGTTCTGTGAGATGCCTTCGATCTTCGCCCTCCTTTGAACACTTCAAAGGTGTTATCCCTCTTGAGCTTTTACTTGCAAATTCAAGTCTCCAAAAGGGATCCTTCTCGCACTCCTTGCGGCAACTTCCAAATAACCTCTAGCTATTTGAGTCTTCGACTCTGTGCACTCTTTGCAATAGTAGTTCTTCAATCTTCCCCTTAGCTGATAAGTTCTAGGGCTTTAACTATCCTACGCACACCTTGCACAACTATGTGCTTCACCTACACTTATGCTGGTTATGAGAACAACGGTATCTCTCCTAAGCTTTTTGAGATAAAACTCAGATCCTTGTCAACGCACACCTTGTGGACATTCACTACACTCCTTGTAGGAATCTTTAGGAAGGGAAACAATTGAAACTCATTCTTCTTCTCTCTCAAACTTCATACATTCACCATGAAATCATATGCACGACATAGCCTTGAAACAAATGCATAAAAGAGAAGTAAACAATTGTAAACATGTCATTTAACAAATGTAAACAATAAGCATCATAACACCATGAAAATTGAGTCAAAGCTTCAAATATTAACTCAAGTGCTCCTGTACATGGGTTCTCCTCTACAACTTTCTGCTATAGCTCAACAACTTATGAATTCTCTTCTTTCTATGTTATCTCTATCTGTTCTTGTTACAATGATACAAGGGTGAGGGTGTCTATATCTGTTTTCCCTCCTACGCTTCTAAAACTGTCTAATGTATTAATTCAAAGCTACCTACTTTCATTAATCAGACTTAAATGCCTATTACATTGACAGATGAGAGCAAATCGCTCAAGATCTATTTACAACATCTAGATATAAATGCAAGTACACCTACCTTAGTTATTACATTAATATCCACTTCATAAACTTTCAAAATATTTCAAAACATGTGATGGCATTTTTCCAGCTGTCCTCCACCTTTATGCTTGCTTGGCTTCTTATGATGCTCCTACATCATGAACGTACTCAACATTAAGGTTTGTGCACTCCTCTTGAATAATACGGTTGTTGATTCCCCACCGTGATCCAACGATCTATAACACTCCTCCTCCTGAGCTCTTAGACTCTCAGAATTAGAAGATTTTCTAAGTCCCCGAAGGTTTTGACCTTCGCTTCTCCTGGGAAATGGGCTCTTGGATTTCGATAACACTTTATGAATTTTTATTCCTCCTGAGTGTCGTCTGATGTAGACTTCGATCTCTCGTGCACTCCTTGTGCCTAATGGATCTCGATAACTTGGATCCAAGGGATTTCTCACAAAGAAATTCCTTCCCCGACTTCCTAACATTTCTCTCTCTGGCTTGATGCACACCTTGCAGAGCTTCAAACGAAGAGAAACAATTGAAACTGAGAAACTAACATTTACAGTCCCATTCTCTCCTATGGAGATTCATTCACTTGCTCATAAAAACATAAATAACAAGAAATTTCAAAAAATTGTTCACACACCATGTATTGGATCAATTTTCCTTTTGTTCTATTCACAAGTGCCAAAAATGCTACAAAATACATTCAATTTACAATCATTGAAAACCGAGATCTCCTGCTAACTCACAGTTCTCTTACAACTAACTTCCTTATGTATTACAGCTCCCTGTTGTGTTGCAGCTAACCCTAACTGTCCATACAAACTTCTATTTAACTCCCAAGATTTCTAGGGTTCCCCCTGGCTACTTATCTACCCTAAAACCTAACCCACTAGTTATCTCAGACCAATCTCGATTTAAAGCTGTAATGAAAACTCCTGCTCCGCTTGTGATTTTCAAAACGTGCCTCAAAAGGGTAAATTTTGGCATTGATTCAAGCGTGCCTCCAAAGGTAAATTTTGGCGCTGAGTTATGGTAGATTTCAAAATTAGTTGCAACTGCCAATGTTGAAGTTCTAGAAGAACTCCCATGTGCTGAGTGGTCCTGCCTCTATGTGCTTGCCAACGATTCTCCTGCATCACTTAGGATGAAGGATTCCTAAGTGGAGAGAATCTTGATTGTGATGAGCAACGTTGATCCTATTTTCATGACCAAGTTTCTGTCAGAGATGTTGATCATGTTTACATGAACATGTTGCCCTGAAATCTTGCATAGCGGTTGGTATATGTTGTCATGCAGCCTTTTTTACAAAAGAATCAACATACACAAGTTTTATTAATGTGAATTAATAAAACATTCTCAATCATCTATTATGGAGAGAGAAAACCAATAAATTTGATGTTTTATTTTCAAATCCGATATGTTTTAATACATAGAGAGAAAATAAATAAATTTGATGGTATTTACACTCATTTAAACTAAAGAAGGGATTTCATTCATACATAGTAAATATTCCAAATGTCCATTTAAATATATTAATGTTTCTTATTGTTAACAAAGTAAAAATTAACAATGATTTGATATAATTGACTTGGTTTCTCTTCTTACAATATAAAAACTGAAGAGAGAAGAACCAAAGGAATACAGAAAAATACCACACAAATAAATTCTTATTGGTCAATGATCAATACATATACATTTGCTTCGTATTTATAGAGGCCATGGAAGACTCTCGAGCATCCAAAGGGTTCTCAGAGAGGGAGATATGTCGGTGGCTAATTCGGTGTGTATAGCGGTGGAAGAAGAGTCTAGAAGTCTAGAAGCTAGAAATCAAAGATATAACTTCTCTAATCACCATCAAACTTAGATACGAGTACACCTACCACCCTCATACCTACCTAGTGGTTAATTCCACAGCTTGATGTTGCATCCACTCTTTATGCCTAAGAGGGATACATGCTACATGATCACTCTAGTCCATGTAGGCCTGACTCAACAGGGCTTACTAAACACCTAGGGAATATAGCTTGCCTTGCCTATGGCTAATATTTACAAATTTGGACCAAAAAAACTCTAGGGTGTCGCGTACTACCAATCATGCACCCCCTACAGCATATATGCATCATTTCATCTCAGATACAAAAATTCCACATTCTTTATTAAATGCCCAACAAATTACAAGTCCATTACATATGCCCATTTACATCTCATCATTAAGTATTACATAACTTCATCTTATGTATATGTTTCTTGTTGGAGTTGCTCAATATCCAACATGACAACCTATGACAATGGATTGACAAACTTAATTGACGCACCACTTGTCATGATTTTACATCACTTAACATTTGATTTGGACTCAAATTTTGACTAGCGTAACAAAGAGACTCTCACTTTAACTTTAACTAGCACTCATTTTGACTCTTCTTGAGATTAATGACTTTACATTTAGAGACTCATTTTCACACATTTACATTTCAAGACTCCTTTTCACAAAGCTTTTAGACTCATTCAAAGGCTCAATCACTTGACCTTGACCTTCTCTCACTTGAACTTGACTCTGACCTCTTACAACTTGACTCAATTTCATCTTCACAAGAGAAAACCCTACATGAGCATTCCAAATAACTTTTCAATGACCATTTTACAATTCCAAAGGAAGACTTTTTACATAATTCAAGAAAAGTCTAAAAGTCTAGTAGTAGTAGTTGATGAGGTAGGTAGAAATTAATTCCTCCAACAAAAATTAAAGAAGGCATCTCATTCATACATAATAAAGATTCCACATGTCCATTTAAAGCATTTAAAGATATTAATGTTTCATATTATTAACAAAGTAGAAAAAAATTAACAATGACTTGATATAATTGACTTGGTCTCTCTTCTTACAATATCAAGAGCCATACCTTGAAATAACCCATAAGTAATCCAAAATAATATTTAAGAAAAAACAATTCAAAATAATCTCAACAGCTAAGACCTATTTAGGCCACCAAATATTGTTGGATTCGAACGGAAACACACTGATATAGCTAAATGGACCTATCTCATCGATAGCTTGATGTTCTTGAGGCCTTGGTAATCTCACACTCCGCACTAATTTTCCGTCGTCATTGAATATGAATGCTTGGAATGTTCTGTCCATCACCATTGTCCATCCACTGCTGTTCACTGCCACATACACAGAGTCGAATGACCCTCCCACAGGTCTAATGGGATCCTGGACATTTGGCAAATCCACACGCACTTCACACCATTCATGTCCGTTATTTTCGATCAACTTCCACAAATAAATATCACGATTACCTTTTTCACAAATGATCACCAGTCGCCCATCACACCCACTTAAGCGTGGGGAGTATTCTAAATCTGGTATGGCCCGTGTGACTCCCTCGGGCAGTGGAATCACTTCCCAAAGTCTGTCTGCTACAGTAAAAGCTACCACGCGCTGGGAGGTCCTAGACCCGCTGGTCAGCCAGTAAAACTTTCCTCGAGAATAAATGCCCCTGTCCATAGGATTAAT
>ML781047.1:1115159-1128374 GCA_009831015.1 Picea engelmannii | reverse complement strand
GTCCACTTCTAATTTCTCCATTAAATTTATTATTGAAATAATTTATTTTTTATTCACTTTGAATTATAATAAATTCATCACTTCACTTTAGTATTTACCTTTTAAAATCTCTTAAACCACTTTGATTACTTTAACCTTTTGGGGCTTCTAGATGACATATGAGGGTCCTCCAACTTCATAAGGCCATAACTCTCAAACCGTGAGGAGTTATGTGACGTTCTACATACCGCCAGAAATGGAATGGCATGTACTATCCATATAGAATAGTATTATCTGAAAATATATCATAACTCGTATTGTTACCCATCAAACAAACTTTGGTCCATTACCCAAACCTGGGGTCTCCAACTTCTCATGGCCATAACTCTCTAACCGTGAGGAATTATGTGACGTTCAACATACCACCAGAAATGACATGAAAAACACTATCCATATAGGATATATTCTCTAACAAATTCACTTTCCTTCATCTCATTATTCCACAATTAAGCACGGGTTCTCTTACTCCACAAAGCGTCTTCCCGTGAGGGCTTTTACCATAAGGGGACCACTTTGGAGTTCATCCATATTTACTTCTTATCAACAATGACGAAACAATAATGAGTCATATTTACATCAAACAATATTGGGTCCATTACCCAAACCTTTGTGCTATGGATCTTTCTTCAAGGGTTGACATCAATGACAACCAACCTGAATCAACAATCTCTCCCTTTGGCATTGATGGAAACACTCTGATGCAACACTGAAATCATATCACTCATGCTCCCCCTGGAACCATGCATTTTTCCTCTGCATCTGATAAATCTGCTCCTCTTGGAACCATGCATCTGATAAATCTCTCCCCCTTTATCATCAATGGCAAAGGTATCTTTCCATCTGGGGATGCTCCCCCTGAAAGACTGTCCTCTTATGGTGTTTCCTCGTGTACATCTAATACATATAAGATAAGCATTCAAAAAGCATTCATTTTTGGAGTAGAAATAACTCCAAGTATTTGGCAAAGATATTCAAAGGCTTCTCATGGAAGTGGTTTTGTAAATATGTCTGTCACTTGTTCTTTTGTGCCCACATACTCATCTCTGATGTTCTTTTCTGCAACTTGTTCCCGTAGAAAGTGATACTTTATTGTAATGTGCTTAGTCTTGGAGTGCATTACCGGGTTTTTTGAGATATTGATGGCACTTGTATTATCAAAATATATTGGAATGGGTTCATCATACTCAACCTGTATATCTGTCAAAGTTTGTTTCATCCAAAGAACCTGTGTACAACATGTTGCTGCAATATACTCTGCCTCGGCTGTAGATAGAGATACCTACGATTTTTTCTTTCTTAGCCATGATACCAAACACTCACCTAAGTAGAACGTTGTTCCACTAGTGCTTCGTTGATTATCAATACAACCTGCCCAATGCGCATCTGTGTAGGCAATAAGTGATAGATATTTTCCTTTTGGATACCATAATCCAAACTCTTATGTTCCTTCGAGATATCTGAAGATCCTCTTTACTGCTAATGCATGTAATTCATTTGGTGCTACTTGAAATCATGCCACCTTTTCAACTACCTGCATTACATCTGGTTTGGATGAATTGATTTGCATGGGAGTGATAACTGGTTTGCAATCTTCCATTCCAAACCTCTTTAGCATTTCTCTGATATACTTGGTTTGAGAAATAAAAATTTCTTGGTTTCTTTGACGTATCTAAAGTCCTAGAAAGAAGGATAGTTCTCCAAGTAACGCCATTTCAAATTCATTATGCATGTCTTTTACAAATTTTTGGCTTAACCTGTCATCATCACTACCAAAAATAATATCATCAACATAAACTTCAATTAATAAAATATTACCTTGACTTACCTTGATGTAGAGGTTATTGTATGCACTTCCTTTTATGAACCCTGCCTGTTGTAGATACTTATCCAGTCTGGAGTACCATGCTCTAGGAGTCTGTTTTAGACCATACAAGACATTCTTTAATTTACACACATAGTATGTGTTCTCTGACAACTGAAATCCTTCTGGTTGTTCAATGTAGACTTCTTCTTCAAGTTCCTCATTCAGAAAAGCTGATTTTACGTCCATCTGATATACTTTAACATTTTTGGAGCATGCATAAGCTAAAAGCAAAAGGATTGTTTCCATTCTGGCAACTGGGGAAAATGTCTCTTCAAAGTCGATTCCTTCAATCTGTGCATATCCTTTACATACCAATCTAGCTTTGTTCCTTGTAACCTGTCCATCTTCATTCAATTTATTCCTAAAAACAAATTTTGTGTCGATCACATTCTTATTCTTTAGTCTTGGAACCAATTCTCAAGTGTTATTTTTCTCTATTTGATCCAATTCTTCATCCATGGCCTTATTCCAAAATTCATCCTTCCTGGCTTCTTCAAAACAGTTTGGTTCAATTGTAGATAAGAGTGCTAGGTGTGTTTGTTCTGGTGAACGGATTTTTCTTCTAGTCTCAACTCCTACATCTTTGTTTCCAATAATCTGATCTGAATGATGATTCTTCTATACTCGTTTTCTAGGTGTCTTTGGAGATAATTGTTGAACTTGCTCTTCTACTTCTGTCGGATTCTCTTCATCTTCATCTTCATCTTCTTCTTCTTTTTTATCTTCTTCTTCAAAAAGTTGTTCCATTGATTTGTTTTCTTCTTTCTTTGATTTTGGTCTGCCTGTTTCATCAATTGTTACGTTGATGCTTTCCACAACTTTGTTTAATCTTAGACTGTAACACTTGTATGCTTTCCTTGTACTTGAGTAACCGACAAGTATTCCTTTGTCCACACAAGAATCAAACTTTCTCATTCTGTCATCTTCTCTTTTGATGTAGCATTTGCTTCCAAAAACACTGAAATGTTTCACATTTGCTTGTCTTCATTTCCATAGCTCGTAGGGAGTTTTATTAGTGTTGTTTCTGAGCCTTACTCTGTTTTGAATGTGAACTGTTGTATGCACTGCCTGTGTCCAAAAAATATTTGTCAACTTTGAATCCATTATCATTGTTCGAGCCATTTCTTGTACTGCCATGTTCTTTATTTCAACAACTTCATTCTATTGAGGTGTCCTAGTGACGGAGAATTGCCTTTTTATTCCATTACTGTTGCAGTAGTCCATAAATTCCTTTGAGGTGAATTCTCCTCCATTATCCGATATTAAACATTTGATTCTTGAATCCATCTCATTTTCAACCATTTCCTTGTAGATCTTGAAATTTTCAAAAGCTTCTGATTTGTTCTTGAGAAAACAAACTACAGTCATTCTTTTATAATAATCAACTAATAACATAAAGTATCTCTCACCTTTTAAGCATTTTGTTGTAGTTTTTCCAACTAGATCAGTATGCACAATTTCCAGTGGTTTTGTTGTTGAATATTCATTTGATTTGAACCTGATCTTTGTTTGATTTCCTTGTTGGCAATGCTTGCATAAAGTGTTGGTTGGTTTTGTGATCTGGGGCATTTCTCTGATTGCTTCTCTTTTGCTGACTTTGAAAAGGTTATCAAAATGCCTGTGACCCATTCTTCTGTGCCATAACCAACTTTCATCTTCATTTCCTAAACAACACTTTTCATTTCCAATTTCGCTTAACAAATATATGTTGCTTGAAGTTCTTGCAGCTGTAGCGACCAATTTCCCTGAACCTTCTTTTCTTTTCTCACACTTTTGTGAATCGAAAGTAACTTTATGACCTTGGTCACACATTTGACTCACACTTATAAGATTATGTTTCATATCTTCTACTAATAGAACATTTTCTTCCTTTTCATTCTTGTTCCCAATTCGGACTGTGCATTTTCCAATGATTTTGGATGAATCATCATTTCCAAAGGAGACCGATCCATCTCTTTCCTTTCGTAATGTAAGAAACTTGTCTCTATCATCTATCATGTGTTTTGAACATCCATTGTCAACATACTAACCACGTTTCTTCTGTTTAGCTTGTAGAGCGACTGTGCATTCTTCATTGCTATACTGATCTTTCTTTCTTATCCATGTCATTTTCTGAGGTTCTTGTTTGTGACTCTGTTGAGGTTCTTTAGGAGGGACTGTCATTCTACAATTTTTGGCCATGCGTCCAAAATTGTTACATTTGTAACATTCCACTTCAGTGCTCAAGGATTCAAACATGTTGTAACTTCTTCTCTATGTTTCACTAGGTCTTCTTGAAAACCCCCTTTGTGTATGGCTCTCTAAGTAGTTATTGTTTTTGTTGTTAGCTCTGCAATTTACAGTTTTATGTCCAAAATTATTACATGCATAACATAAACAAAAAAATATAGTTTGATACCTGGTAGTTGAACATCTTATGAAAGGAGGTGCTCTTATGAATCCTTCTTCTTCTTGAGGCCTGTCTATCTGTTGTTGATTCTGAAATCTGAATCTTCTCGGTGGAGGAGTGTCCCTGTAATCTTCCTTGTATATCTTTTTAACCCTTTTAATTGTTTTTGCATAACTTTTTGTATTTGTTTCTTGCTCTGTTGTTTTGGAGCTTGATCTCTTTTTTGTCTGATTGTATCCAAGTCCGGACTTGTCAAGATAAGATTTTTTACTGTTGATAATGTCATCCAGAACTTCTGATCTATTCTGCATATTTTTCTTTTGAATATCCTTTCTTAGTGTGACAATCTCTGCTTCCAGGTTTCCAATGATTCTGTCATTTCCTTCTAGTTGTTCTTTAAGTGCCTCTTCAATTATTTTATCTTCCTCTATTTGAACCTTCAATTTTGTGATCATTTGTTCTAGTTCTTGAGTGTCTTTTTTCTTATCTAGTTGTGCTTGTAGTTTCTTTCTTTTCTTCTTTTCTCTTCTGATAACTTCTATGACACTCATTAATTCTTCTCGGAAGTCAACTTCTGTCTCTTCAATTTTTTTCTTCATATGCTTCTTCATATTCTTCTTCGGAGTATTCTTTATCAAAGTCTTCTACTTCCATGAATAGAACTCTCCCTGTTTCACTGTCACTGACTTCATCTCCATCTGATGATGAGATGTCTTCTTTGGTGCAAAAGTTTTTCTTGAAAACTTTCTTTGTAGTTCTTTTACCTTTATATGTTTGTCTATCTTTTGATTAACCTTCATCATTTCTCTTTTTCTTATCAAGACATTTGTTAGCAAAATGACCAATACCATCACAATTAAAACAAATTAAAGGAAACTTACCTCTGTACCTACCGTTGGTTCCCTTGTTCAGTCTTTTGATGAAGTTGGTCACTTCTTCATCATCTTCCGAGACATCGCTGCTACTGCTATATTCTTCTTGTTTCTTTTTCTTTTGCTTTGATCTTTTGGATGCTTTGAAGGTTGTTTCTTTTACATATGGATTTTTCTGTTCAGTTCTCATCTCATATGTTGTGAAGATTCCATGCAGTTTGTCCATGCTTATTGAGTTTAGATCTGATGTTTCTTCTAGTGCTAATATCTTAGGGTTGAATCTCATAGGAAGAGATCTTATTACCTTTTGAACAATTACAGATTCTTCGATTTCTTCTCCCAATCCTATGATTGCATTCATTGTTTCATTGACTCATAAGAAGTAGGCTGCGATATCTTCATCTTCCTTCATTTTTAGTTGTTTGAACTGATCTCTGTAAGTTTGAAGCTTTGCTGCTTTGACTTTTGAATCTCCTTCATAAATATTTCGAATTTTGTCCCAAATCTCTTTAGCAGATTTACAATGTGCAACTTTAGTGAATACTGTATCATTAAGACCATTCAAAAGTGATATCATCACTTATATAAAAGTGATATTCTTTAATAACATGATGATTTTCATTGGTGCTTTCTATGTTATCAAGACTCCATTGAGCATGTCTATATAGAATGTGGACAAATATAGTGACTTGATTAGAATGATAATATTCACTTTGTATTTCTTTTTATGCGGCGATTGTGTAATTCTCTGCAAAATCATCTACAGATAAAATTGTCCCTAGTGGAAACACTTCACGAGATTGTTTGAATTGTAGGTCTTGCCATCGATATCTATGTGAATGCATGGTGTATTTATAAATTTCTTTCTCAAACTTCTTCAAAAAATCTATCACATAGATTTTATCTACTTTCAAATCAATTCTTTTGGAAATAACATTTGAAGAATGTGGATCTGTGTTATTGATATATTCACATCTCTTCCAATTGACTGTTATATTAGAAAATGATCGGTCATTCATATCAATAGGATACTTTGAGTGAAACAAACTTATGTTTCCACAACGATCACATTTCTTTCCACCAACATATTTTTTTTGGTAAAATAATTCATCACCTTCTCTTTCACATAGAATTTCAGATATAAAAGCACGAAATGTGGAAGGAGGAGGTGAACTTGGCCATAAAGTTTTACCAAAATCAAGAAAAATGTCGTAATATAACTCAAATTTCACATGATAACGACAACAACAAGTGTCACGAACAATGATGGGTCTAACAAACCATGATTTTTATCACACAAATGTATTTATGGAAATTTTAACTTCTTTGTGCTCTTCTTTGAACTTATTGAACAATTTTATGTGTCATTACCAATATATGTTTTGGATGTTCTTCATATTTTTTTCCATGCTATTATTCGTCGCAACACATCCCTTGTATGTGGTGAAACACGATATTATGTCAACCAACAATTACGGGCCGATTCTTTAACATTTTCTGAAAGTCTATCTTTGTAGGGTTGTCTAGAAATCACTGTCCAAGAAGCAAGTTCATCATTTTCATATATTTGCAATCGAAATTTTCTATGTTTGTACAATGTTTTTCTTGAGGTTCCTATCGCTTTTTCCATGTGTTGTGTCAAACGGTCTTTTATATTACTAGATGAAACAATTGTTGTTTGTATCACTCTACGTGCAACACTGACATTTGTTTTCTTCGAGATTTTCCAAAAGCTTTTAATACATTAGTTATATTGTCAAAGACATTATGTTTCATCTTTGTATCTTTTGTTGAATTTTGAATACCCAATAATGATGTAGTTTCTTTTAACTTTCTTGACTTTATTAGACAGAGTAAAAGTTGAGCTTGTATTGTTACTGATTCATATTTTAAAAAAGTATTATATATATTCTTAGTTCGATATCTTATATAATGCTTAGCTTCTTTCTTCCCAAATTTGTTAATATAATCATTTTTTAATATTTCATCATCAATGTTGATAGATTCTCTTGCATATTTCAATTTAAAGTTTATATTAAAAAACAAAACCTGAACATAAATTCACTAAACTATATACAAGTGTTCATCTTGTATTATCTAAATTTATGTACATACCTATAGGTGATTCGACTTTTGCTTCAATTTCGGTTTCAATGACTTCATCGACGTTATGAGACAAATATATTTATGTTTTTTGAAAAACATCAAATCGAAATTGCAATCAATTATATTAAACAATAATTTAAAATTTTGAATTCTATACTTTTAACATAGACAATATGTGCATGCATAATTCGTTGGACTTATTCTTGTTGAAAATCTCTTTTTACATCATTATCATTTCTTTATTCAATATTAGCACGTTCTCGTTTATTTCTCCAATAAGGCTCTTTCCTTTGTTCGTTATGGTGAGTTTCGTCTAGAGTGCGATCAAATTTTCTCGTGCACAAAATTTTGTTTCCCATGAGTATAGTTATATGTAAAAATTTTAAAAAAAATCAACATTTCAGAATAGTCTCGGAAAAAATTAATTGTCACAAAAATTATTAAAAAATAATATCAATAATTTTATGTTCAACAAAGGCTTTACCTTGAAAAAATGTTCAACAAATCCTTCACCTTGAAAAAATGTTCAACAAAGGCTTCACTTTGAAAAATGTTCACCAAAGCCTTCACCTTGATAAAATGTTCAACAAAGCCTTCACCTTGAAAAAATGTTCAACATTTAGCCTTCAATATATAAATAATTATTCTAATAAAAACTTGAATTTCAAAAAAATAAAATTTTTATTTGCATTCAAAACATCAACTACCTTGTTCAAAAAAATGAAAAAGATGATTCAAAACTTTGCTTAGGTGCTCTACAAAACCATGAAACAAGCGAGTGAATTGTGTTAAATTGGTTCGACCGAAAGTGTATTTATAAGATTTGGCGCCAAGTGAAACGAAACAACGTGTTTCTTCATTGTTTCCGACCGACAAAATTCTCTCACTCATCTTTCGGCCGAAAATCTAGGAAACTGTTTATTTTTTACGTATTCCGTTAGTATTACATATTTCGGCCGAAAAAAAATTCTTTCGGCCAAAAACCAGCAAATGGGATTGTTTGCAGGAACCTGAGAGTTCCCTCTAGCTTACCTGAACTTTGGAGGTTGCGGACTCCTGCAAATACTCAGAATTTAGTTTTGAAATTAATACCAACATTTGCAAAATTGAATCTACTTTCAATGGATATAATTTGTTTTCATTTTCATTATTTTAGTCTAATTTTTTATTTTTTTTTAAATAATGCATAATATTTTCAGGTGACATTATGATTCAGTGAAATTAAGTATCTGTATCTCTAAAAATACACAATAGAAAATTTAGAAAAATATATATTCAGAATCCTTAAACTGTTCTTTTCAAAAGGGTATTTTTATATTTTACTTTTAAGTAAAAATTAAGATAGATACAAGGTGGGGGAAAACATGTGTTTAAAATTTGCAACGTTTTCAACTTGGTCAACTTCAAAAAATTCTAGAAATTATAATATTCATCCGTTAGATTCAAAATTATAGTCACAATAAAATAGAGTCTCTGTATATTGTTGCAATATATTTCGTTTGTCAAAAACAAAAGTTTAATAATAGAAACATTGTTGGGGGGGGTGCGGGGAAATAACTCATTATCATTCATTTCATGTTTAACATATTGTTAAACAATTTTCAAATTTATATATCAAATCTCAATAAAAAAAAAATGAAAAATAGTCAGTGGAAAGCTAACAAAATTCTTCACAAGTTTTGTTTTTACTGTAAAGTAAAATTCTAAATAAAAAAAATACTTTTGTATACCGGTGTTGGATTACTGAGAGGGGGGGGGGGTGAATCAGTAATAAAACAATTTAATCATTTTTAACCATATAATCCAAGTGTTATATCAATGTAGCATTATCATCAATAAATAAGCAATGAACAAATGACCAATCATACACATACACAGTACACCAATGTTTTACGTGGAAACTCAAAGCGGGAGAAAACCACAAAATGTTTTTTTTTTATATGTCTTGAAGAATTACATTCATTGGAAGCACCAAATTCCTTTGTTTTCCAACTGCAACTGGAAGGAGGATCTAACCCCCTAGTTTCTCAGGCTACAACCTGAGGGAAGCTCCAACTCCCCAATTCTCTGGCTAAAACCAGAAGAAGGCTACAACCCCCTATGTTCTTCGGCTACAACCACCTATCCTTGCCCCGTCCAACCGCCCCGACGTATAAGTAGAATGATGGAGCCACTATCACACTATCACTGTGAGATATATTGTTGTAAACTTGTACCAATCAACCTGCACCAAACAACCTGTACTAATAACATGAACCATGCATCAACATGTACCTCAACCTGTAATCAACCTGTACCATAAACAAGTGCATCAACCATGCACCAAAATGTAATCAACTTGTACCATAATCAAGTTCATAAACCATGCACCAACTTGTACCTCAACCTGCAAACCTCCCTTAATAACAAGAGACTAGCATTTTCATAAAACTTTACTTTAGTCTCACATGACTAGTTTTGGATTAGTCAACAACCCTAACTTGAAATAATCATAACTATGTACATATAATGAATAAATATATAAAAATAGTACACAATGTTATTTAGTGTGTTTTATGCAATTCCTCCAGGTGTCACTACTTGGAACCTCTCAGAAAATGAGTTATAGCAAAAATAACATACCTTGTTGAATTCTGGCTTATTCTAGAGAGCGAACTTGTAGAGCGTACCCCACATGAAATATTTTTTGTATGGATATGAAAATTTTACACAGAATACTACATATTGTAATCTAACCAACACATTTGGTCTTACTTAATTTGTATCTTTTATGAAGAAGTTATGATGTTTTTACCCAAAACACTTGTTTTAGACTAGTTTCAGGACTAGCCACAAACCATATTTTCCACGGAGTGTAAATCCAAAACTACAACGAAACACACGCTTAAATTCATACCAAAGATACTTGGATATATTTTCTCAATGGACTATCAATTTCACGGTCTGAATCATTCTAGAAAAAAAATTATTGCGAAGATGGTGAGATGACCTGTAAATAACATACCTTAGAAAGCATCATCAAATGAATTTATCCTCCCTTGAATTTCGGCCTTCTTTACTTCACCTTCTCTCTGAAATTAGGCTTAGATATCCTTTGTTTACCTCAGTCACCTGTAGGTATTCAATATGTTCAAGTGTGATTTAAAATGACAGAGCCTTGCCTCTTATTTATACTTTCATGTAGCTTCCTCAAGGGGTTACCTTTTAACCATCTTAACCCACTTTCCTTATTTTAGGGTTAACCAACTTCTAACCACTCGTCTAATTAGTAATTTATCCATTAAATTTATTATTTAAATAATTTATTTTGTATCCACTTTGACTTATAGTACACTCATCACTTCACTTTACCTCTAGGGGTTACCTTCTAACAATCTTAAACCACTTTCCTTATTTTAGGGCTAATCCACTTCTAACCACTTGTCAACTTAGTAATTTCTCCATTAACTTTATTATTTAAATAATTTCTTTTGTATTCACTTTGAATGTTAGTACACTCATCACTTCACTTTATTATTTACCTTTTAAAAACCTCTTAAACCACTTTGACTACTTTTACCTTTTGGGGCTTCTAGATGACTCATGAGGGTTCTCCAACTTCACATGACCATAACTCTCTAACCGTGAGGAGTTATGTGACGTTCCAAATACCACTGAAAATGGAATGACATGTACTATCCATATAGAATAGTATTACCTGCAAATATATCAAAACTCATACCGTTATCCATCAAACAAACTTGGGTCCATTACCCAAACATGGGTTCTCCAACTTCCTTCAAGGGTTGACATCAATGACAACCAACCTTAATCAACAATCTCCCCCTTTGGCATTGATGGAAACAATCTGATGCAATACTAAAATCATGTCATGAAATACTGAAGTTATATCACTCATGCTCCCCCTAGAACCATGCCTCAGTCCTATGCATCTGAAAAATATCTCCCCCTTTGTCATCAATGGCAAAGGTATTTTTCCATCCGGGGTTCCCCCCCCTAACTGAACTATCATTTTTATGGTGCTTCCTCATGTACATCTAAGACATATAAGATAAGCATTCAAAAGAATTCATTTTGGAGTAGAAATAACTCTGAGTCTCTGGCGAAGATACTCAAAGGCTTCCTGTGGAAGTGGTTTTGTAAAGATGTCTACCACTTGTTCTTTTGTGCCCACATACTGAACTCTGATGTTCTTTTCTGTAACCTGGTCCTGTAGAAAGTTATATTTTATTTGAATGTGCTTCGTCTTGGAGTGCATCATTGAGTTCTTTGAGATACTAATGGTGCTTGTATTATCACAATAGATTGGAATGGGTTCATCGTACTCTTTTTTTTTTAACAAAAACTGGATAAAATATATATTAAAAAGCCACGAGGAAACGCAGGCAGAGAGTAAAGTCTTGTTTAAAAAAATTGCAGAGATCAAAATGCTCCCACCTGTGTTCTCCAATAAGGAAATGGAGAACAGGGGTGGCGCTAACTAGAACACTAAAGCCTATTTGTGTATCGATGGTAAACATCTTGCATAAAGTACCTAATAAAAGAACAAAAAAACATTGCATATATTTACATTATGTTCTGGCCTGGTGCAGTGTGGTCTGCCTCTGTTGGAGGCCACAGGTTGAGATCCAATTGAAGGCGCGGTCCTAGAGAGGAGGCCTTGTCTGAGAGGGAAGTGTTCATGATGGGTGACATAGGGCCGAACGCAAATTTGAGCTCCTCTATCTATTGCCTGAGCGCTTCACATTCGTCCCTGTTTCGCTGCTGCTCGCTCCTATGTTGAATGGTGATCTCTGTAATTGAGATAACCTGTGTGGAGAGAGCCCTGAGCTATAATTGTAGTGTTTGGACAGTGTTTACCAGATCTTCATGCTCCTCCATTGAGACAGTTCCTGGTATTTGCCTGTTCAGCTTGGTTGTATTCCTTGCTTTCCCCCAATTGTAGAAACCACCAGTGCGCTTACGAGGAGGAGTCTATGCATTGTTCTTCACAGGAATGTGCTTGCTTCCCCAATGAACTGCTCCTGCTGGGATACTTTCGATCCTCTTCATTTGATTCATGGAACTTATCCATTTTCCCACAATTTACCATACGCTCGAGCCATGATTGCTTCTGCTGCTAGGATCCTTCACCTCACCTAGAATTAATGGCCTGTACATATTGGACGTCACCCTACACCTAAATTCCTTTCTCCAAAATTCTCTCCCATGCTTAGGAGTTTTCCAAAGTACATCGAAGAGACTTCCCAAGCCTGGGGAGAGAAATAAAGGAGGCTGAAGGTCGCGGACTAAGCAGGAGCGTGTGGCGAGGAACTGAGATAAACGAAAGTGAGGGCATGTAGAGGGGATGAGTGTAGGTAGGGGGCATGTGGAGGGGATGAGTGTAATGAGGGGGTGTGTGGAGGGGACAAGTGGAGGGGACAGGTGGAGGTGGCATCCCAATGCTGAGGTGTGAGTTGTGAGGTGGGATGGGTGGGTATCTCACTAAGGTCGTAAGGACGAGCTGTCCAATTTCTGACCACCACCATGGCCCACTCTGTTTGCTAAGTGTACTGGGGAGCATTTTGTCAAGTGCTTAGTGTCATGGAATTGGCATGTTATGAGAAATTCCATTAACAACTAACGTGCCTTGCTTGAGATCAATTGCATGGTTTTCTTGGGTGTCTTCCAGTTGATTGTTTCTTCTGAGGATGTGAAAGAATTGTATATTGAGGAAGAGCTTGAGCATTGTCGCAATTATTTGCAGGATGACTCTTAAGTGCAAATTTGGGGGGTGAGATCCTGTGACACACCCACTAAACAAAATCAAATTTTTGCGGTCCTTTGTCGGACTCGAACCCCTAAATAACCATGGAGGCCCAGCGTAAGCTGGCTCCTTCTCCGTTCCCACGTGATCGAGGGTTATATTCACTGTTCAATTTGAACGTAGCGTCCTTTGTATTTCG
>ML781047.1:1089682-1106698 GCA_009831015.1 Picea engelmannii | reverse complement strand
GGTAGGCCATTCCATGATAGACCTGATCTTGTCAGGATCTACTGCTACCCCTTCCTCGGACAGAACATGTCCCAAGTAATGTATTTGCTTCTGAAAGAAGTCACATTTGTTGAATTTAGCATAGAGTTGATGCTCTCTTAGCAGTTGCAGCACAAGTCTAAGATGCTCTTCATGTTCTTCTCTATTCTTAGAGTAGATTAATATGTCATCAATAAAAACTAGTACAAATTTATGTAAAACTTTACTGAGTACATTGTTCATTAAGCACATGAAAGTGGCAGGGGCATTGGTTAACCCAAATGGCACTACCACAAACTCATAGTGACCATACCATGTCCGGAAAGCAGTTTTATGGATGTCTTCACCCTTGATTCAGACTTGATGGTATCCCGACCTCAAGTCAATCTTTGAGAAAATAGACGCACCTCCCAACTGATCGAATAGATCATCGATCCTAGGCAAGAGGTACTTGTTCTTTATGGTTACTTTATTAAGTTTTCTATAATCTATGCACAGTCTAAGGGTGCCATCCTTCTTTTTCACAAACAGGACTGGTGCTCCCCATGGGGACACGCTGGGTCGAATATAACCCTTATCCATCATTTCTTTCAATTGTAATTTGAGTTCCACTAACTCAGGTGTGCTCATCCGGTAGGGTTTCCTAGACACCGGCACCGCTCCTGGTGTGAGCTCTATCGAGAAGTCAATGTCTCTTCTCGGAGGTAGACCCAATACCTCTTCCGGAAACACATCTCTATATTCTCTCAAGATAGGGTGATCATCAAGGCTTGGTTTAACACCTTCGATTGTTTTCAACACCTGTATTTCATATAGGGAACATCCCTTTCGGCAATACTTTCTCATTTGTAGGGCTGATATTTGCCTCACCGAGACCGGTTTTTGGATCCCTTGGAGGGTTATCCTTTTTCCTTCTTTGCTCACACATTATAAGGTTTTATGGTAACAGTCCAATTTGGCTTTATGGGTGGCCAACCAGTCCATACCAATCAACAGATCGTATGATCCTAGGGGTAATACGTTAAGGGTTTCTTGGGTGGGGAATTCACCCAACACTAACTGGAAGGCTGGTATGACCTCTGCTACCCTTCTTTTTGTGCCAGTGGATAACTGTACCAAGCATGGCTTGTTTTTTTTTTTTGGCTATAGCTTACACTTATCCACAGTCTTAGGGGCTATATAACTCAAATTTGAACCAGGGTCAATCAAAACAGACACAAGATGGTTGAAAATCATACCTTCTATTTCCACCACTGAAGCTTGGTGGTCAGCTTGGTTATTATCCAATGCTGCATAAATTTGCGGCACACTCCTTGCCACATCATTGACTGTGGGAGCTTCCTGAATGTTATAAACTTTCTGACTATTCTATTGTCGGTGTGGACAATCTCTCAGGAGATGCTCTTCTCCGCAACCCCAACATTTCAGAGGTTCTTTCTTTGGGTTATTAGTCTTCACTGGTATAGGTCTAGAAGTTTTATTTCCGTCCACCGAGGGAAAGTTCTGTTGGAGTACACTCCGGGTTGGAAAGTTCATTCTGGTGTTCTTCTTGTAGTTTTTAAATCCTGAGGATTTGATCCCCTTTTTCTGAAATCTCGAACCACTCTTCTGTTTCCAGTCTCCACGAGGCTCTGCCCAATGTCCATATTGTTCATGACAATATGTCACTTTTTGAATAGTGTCTTCTAAGGTCTGTGGCTCGTTGAATTCAATTTGGTTCTGGTATTCCTTGGGTAGCCCACTGATGAAGCGTTGTGCCTTCGCCTTCTCTGCTTTGATGTAGGGTACATATCTCAATAAGTCAAGGAATTTGTTGACATATTCCTCTATAATGAGTTGCCCCAGTTTGAGTTCATAAAAATCTTTAGCCTTCTCGTCGAAATATCTTTCCAACAAATACTTCTTCCGGAAGTACTTTTCAAATTGTTTCCAGGACAGGTCCTCCTCACGGACCCCTTTCATATTCTTAAGATCTTCCCACCATATGGAAGCCTTTCCGTTCAGATTGAAAGTGGCCACTCGGGCCTTCAAATTCTCTGAAAAATCGTGGAATCTGAAATATTTCTTCAGTCCAAGTAGCCAGGCCTCGGCTTCCTCTCCCTTCTTTATCTCACTGTCAAAGGAGGGAGGTTTGCCTTTTCTGAATTCCTCAAATTTATGACCCTTGGAAGTCTTTTGCTTCTTCTGTTTTCTTCGAGGATAGGAATTGGTCCTGCTACTGGAAGAGCCTTCCAAATCGCCATCTTCCTTCTCTGTGGAATCATCTAGCACTGGTCCTTTACCTCTGGGGTGGACCTTTCTTGAGGTGCTCCTCTCAGTATGGCCACTGATACGACCATGTTTCTACATCTCAGGTTCATGCTGCATTTGTCGTTGTAGGTCGGATAAGCTCTGCAGTAAAACTGCATTAATTTTGGTTTTCTTTTCTTGTTCTTTCATCATCCTTTCATTGTCGGCCTTGCAACTTTGCAATTCAACCATGAGACTCCTCACAGTCTCAACTAGATCTGGAGGGGTTCCTATTGCTCTTCTTTAGTCAGACTCTGTGTCTCTATTGTGGGAGCCTTCTCCCATCTCTTGGCGAGTCACCATTTTTTGCGTCTGTAAATTCCCGCGACTGATCGTCCGCTTGGCAGAAAAGACAAACGTTGGTTGTTAGTCAATAGTTAGATACATTTTTATAACCTGCGCATAAATTCATCTTTTCACATATACACCCATATAACAGGGGTTTTTCATTTGGGTCTTAATCCTTATCTATCTAGCCATCTCAATTGCAAGAGACTCTGCCTACTTTAGTAGGTAGCCATCGTAACACTAAGACAAGACAACGAAGTTCATGTCCCAGATTACAGTTTCATCCTGCAATCCTTCTTCTTAAGGAGAAAACGCAGATGAAAATGTCTTCTTACGCAGCTCGTGCCTGAGCCCAAGTAGGCCAAGTGTTCTAACCATGCCCTGATACCACTTTTTCACATACCCGCTACCCCAATCAAATTTTTCATTGATTTTTGTTGAATCAGAGCCCCTGAATTACCTACGGAGGCCTAGTGCAAGCTAGCTCTTCCTCTCTCCCCGTTTCCATGTGGTGACGGGTCATGGTCGTAGTTCAAATAATCGCGGTGCCTCTTTTTATTTCACGCCTCGGCGCTACAGGGGTGTTGAGTCGTTCGACTCTGCAACCGCCGAACCCCGACAGGGCTAGCATCCGGGAAATAGGGACAAATCCCAACCGGGCTAGAGAACAACCAATGAGGACATGCCCCGTCGCATGGTTAAGTGGAATACATGTGGCAGAGGGGGAAGTGTGACACGGTAGTCGACAGGACAAGAGGGGGGCCCCACTTTACATGCCACACTATTCCGGACCCCCCCCCATTAAAGGCAGAATGGCAAGGGGGGTCCGGAATTCACCTGAGCACCATTGATCAAGGTGAATTAATCTCAACCGTTCGAGAGTTGCATGTCCGATTCTGGAACCCCCCCCCCCCCACCATTAAAGGTAGAACAAAAAGGGGGCTCCAGAATGAGACCTCAGCCGTAGATATGGGTGGGTGGACTCTGGCCATCCAGATATGCTCGTTACTTACCTTAATGCATATTCGCACCCTGGCTTAAAGTTGATGTCTCTTCCTCTCATCTAACGATCGTTATAGACCATGAGATCCTCCGAAAGAATCTCTTCCGTTCATCGGGGTTTATCATCACGAGAGTCCGAACTCTTTATCACGAGACTCCTGAATTCTCGATCCTTGTTTTCTCGATGCGGTTAATCTATCAACACGTAACCTTCGTAAATCAGACGGTCCATAACTGTCCTGGGGTTTTCACCATAGAAAATCCCGAACTCTCGTCACCAAGACTTCCGAATTCGTGATTCCCGATTCCCTGAAATGGGTAATCTTATGACACGTGGCCTCCGTCGTTCGGATGGTTCAGATCTATCCCGGGGTTTTCACCATGGAAAATCCCGAACTCTCGTCACCAGGACTTTCGAATTCGTGATTCAGGATTCCCCGAAATGGGTAATCTTACGACATGTGGCGTCCATTGTTCGGATGGTTCCGATCTATCCCGAGGTTTTCACCATGGAAAATCCTGAACTCTCGTCACCAAGACTTCCGAATTCACGATTCTCGATTCCCGAAATGGGTAATCTTACGACACCGGGCCTCCGTCATTCGAACGGTTCCAATCTATCCCGGGGCTTTCGCCCCTATACACTGGGGTTTTAACCCTCGGGTAACTCCTGACGGATCTAACGACTGTCGGGTTTTTCAGCCGAAATCTGTCAGCTCAGACAGGTTCCTAACTTGTGAATTCACCCACGACTTCCTGGTTGTGGAAAAATCAACGGTCCAGATGTTCTCATGGACCTTAGGGATCTACGATCCCGATCTCTTCGCTACCCACGAAGACACAGAGAAACCAAGTGGTAAGCAGTTTAACACCCTACTTTCTCCTACCAATCTAACGGTCGGGTGTGACCGCAGATTTCCCGATGGAATCTCATTCGTCGATCAACACCTATTTAGGGTCAAGGTACTTAACCTTCCAGCTTCTTCTTCCGTTCTGATGGTCGTGAGTGACCACATATCTCCCGACAGGATCTCGTCCGTCGATTCGACACTTATCAGGGATAAGGCACTTAACACTCCATCTTCTTCCTCCGATCCGACGATCGTTAGTGACCACAGATCTCCCGATGGAATCTCGTCCGTCGATTTGGCACTTCATCCTTATGCTGCCATCTCAGGTTTTCAAGAGGATCGTTCCTCCTCGTGCAGGGTTACTAAGGCCTTGCACCTTCACATTCTCTTTCCCGATTCTTGATGGGATTTTCAAGGAGGGTATCTCTATGGGGAGGTTTTTACCCAGGGTACTATCTGAGGCCTATAAGGGTACCTTTCTCCCACGAATCAGACATGAGGTCAAAATTAGGTCAGTAAGCATATAAATAGTGATTTATGAAGACATAAGCCATACGTAGTCTTTCCATTATAAACATGCATCTACCAACATTGATCAAAACACCATACAGACATTCTTACAATGAAATCATTCATAGTTTTACAGCTTATGGGCATAATTATCAGAATAAACATATATATATTTCAAGATGCCAGAGGAAAAACACTTATCAGAAATAACACCAGGGGTCAAGCAACTATTGAGAGGGGTGCTCGTTTCCACCCAACCGTAGGCTCAATGACTCCCAATGGATTTACCACTAGCCACCCTCAAGCTGAGACCACGATACTTTGAGACTGCGTCTCTGTTTGCCAGTGACCAGGAGCAAAGGTTACTCTCCTTCCTCTGTGCTATCACTCACTTTGCATATTTCCATAGTTTCCTTTCTCCCCTCGCATCTTCCCCCAATCGTTTCTACCCCACGCCTTATTCTCTTGCGAGGTTGCGTGTGGCGCGATTTCCCTCGCACTGGTCAGTCATGATGGCTCTACGGATGGGCGGTTCACCTCCCCATCGCTCATTAATTCCTGAGGAGCCATCAACCTGCCAGTCTGCGAGACATTTAATTCGGGGCCAGCGAACCACTTTTGGTTCTCCAGGCCAGTGAAGTCCAAATACGGTATTAATTCTCGGTGGAAGTTAATGCCAACTTTCCAGGTGCCTTCCACCGCCATCGTGGTCTCTTTTTCTGCACATCCCCTCTCAGCAGTCCTGCAACATAAATTCATAATGTTATTCACATTCATTGACCTTTTCCATAAGGTCCATTCACATCACATATTCACATTCATGAGTTTGCCACAGTTCTGGCTAGTCCAGTTATTTTTACAAACTGGGGGAAACAGGGTGTTACAGGCGGACTATCATTGGACCAAAGATATTTCCAGATTTTATCCTTTGGGAGGCTGGTCATTTGAGAGAGAAGTTGCGCGTATCCTTGCTTGACTGAGTAATTTCCATTTCCCCACCCTCTCTGATATTTTGAGGTGATGTGGATGGGGGCACAACTTTTTAACAAAGTTTGTAATTGACTCGCTGCTTCTTGAAGATTGTTAGGAATGTTTGTCAAGTTCCATCCTATCCAGTCCCCAGTATCCATGTTCTAGGATGAAATGTTTGCGATGCACTTTTTTCCTTGCCTATCTAGCCAATTGATGAGTGGATGTAGATTCATATGATGCCAAAGAGGTTTCTTACCCATGATACTATCAGCTCCTATGAGAATCTTTCATCCATTTCCCGGTATCCAGGTGAGCCGAATTTGAATGAGAGGGATGGAGTCAGAGAGAAGATTTCCGACTAGGGATCCTCTATTTAAAGAGTGACGTTGATCTAGACACCTTAGCCTGTCCCCTATTAGATTTTTTTTTTTAGCACTTGTTTCCACCAGTCGTTCCTTCTCGAAACAAGACTCCAGAGAATTTTTTCTCCCATTGCTATGTTGGTAAGCACTGGGTCCTTAATGCTCAGACCTCCATTTTCCTTGGGTTGCTTGACTATGTCCCGATTTATTAGGTGGATTTTTTTCTTATCTGTTTTTCCTCCTTCCCAGAGAAAACGTCTTAGAAGCCTAGTAATTGAAGATTTGACATTTTGAGGAGCAAGCAGAGAGGAGAATTGGAAGATGGGGAGAGCTGAGAGAACAGATTTTATTAACAATGTACGACCTGCCAGGTTAATCCAAAAGGCTCCCCAATGCTCTAATTTATTTTTGAATTTTTCTAGAATGTGAGTCCAGGCTAAGTTTGGGAGAGAATTGAGACATATTGGGATGCCAAGATATCTGAAAGTTTTCCATTTTTCAACTAGCGGAAAGTGGAAGACATTTTCTATTATACGAGTTGTTCTTAAAGGGGTGTTCCAAACATAGACATTGGATTTGGCATTGTTTATGAGGGCTCCCGAAGCTTGTGTGAAGTTTCCCAGTGCATTTTTTAATCGCTTGGCCATAACAATGGAGGCTCCTCCAACGAGGAGAGTGTCATCAACAAATTGAGAGTGATTTATTCATTTCACTCCTTAGGCTATTTTGATTCCTGGTATGAATTTGGCGATTCAGTCCTTTTCTAGTTGCATGCTCATAGTTTCAGCCATGATTATATAAAGGAGGGGGGAGAGAGGGAAGCCTTACCTCAGTCCTCTGGTTCTTTTGAAAAAAATTGTCGGGCGTCCATTGACCAGAGGAGCTACCCACGGAGAGGTTATACAGGCTGAGATCCAAGCCACGAAGCCAAGGATAAATCCAAATTTATTCATAACTACTATCAGAAAGGAATGCCTTACCCTGTCGAAAGCATTGGCCATATCAATTTTAACAATCATATCTTGATCTCCCCGTTCCCTGCTCGAATGAATTGCTTCTTGCACCAATATAATGTTATCTATCATTTGTCTTTTTTCCACAAAGCCACTTTGGTTTGGGGAGATGAGCTTGTGGAGAAGAGGTTTGATTCTATTGGCTATGATTTTAGTTATGAGATTATAAGATACATTACAAAGGGAGATGGGTCTAAATCTGGAGAAGGAGGAAGGGTTCAAATTCTTTGGTATGAGAGACAAAAAGGTGGAGTTTGTGTTACCCCCAATCTTAGCATATTTCTGAACATATTGTATCGTCCTCAGGAGATCTCTTTTTATAATGTGTCAACATTTTTTATAAAAATGCAAACTAAAACCATCTGGCCCTGGAGCTTTGTCTGGATGAAGCTGGAACAAAGCCTCATGGAGCTCTTTTTCTATGACTTCCTGATTGATCTTGCCGTTGTCCTCCTGACTAACAACATTCGGGATGTTTAGCAGAAGATTTTCTTGAACGTTGATATATGTATTGTCGTCTTCTGTTAATAGTGTTTCGAAGTGAAGTTTGGAATCTGCTTGAATTTGATGGAGGTCGTATGTTTTTGTGCCATTAGCTTTTGTTATTTCCTTCACTTCGTTCCTCCAGATTCTAGCTTTAGCTTGTCTCTGGAAGAATTTTGTATTTTTGTCCCCTGAAGTAAGCCAAAGGCTTCTGGATTTAAGTCTCCAAGTTTCCTCTTCCTTATGAAGGATTTTTGATATTCCATGAAATTTTGCTGCTCTTTGAGGAGAAGTGGATGCGTGATAGGTCCCTCTTCTAGGTCCTTTCTATTTTATTCCATTTCCTTAATTATCTTGTCTTTTGCTTCTTGCTCTTTTTCTTTATTCCTCATCACCCAGTTTTTTAGGGCCGTCTTTACTCTTTTTAGTTTCTGCTCCCATATGTAATTAGGAGAGCCTTGAATCCAACAGTTCCAGGCATTTGAGATGATGTCAAAAAAACCTGGCTTTGAAATCCAAAGGGGGTTGAAGAAAAAGGGGATGGGACCAGGATTGTTAGGAGGGGAAAGGGTGAGGGTGATAGGCCTATGGTTGGAGCCGATCCAGGGTAGGATGCGAGAGAAAGGGAGAAAGGCATCTTTGAGGAAGGAGCTGCCTAGGAGAAAACGATCTAAATGAGCAATGATATGCCCCAGACCGAGTCTTCTATTTGACCAAGTGAAGCGACCGTTGGAGGGATTTATATCAAGAAGGTGATAAGTGGAAATAAGGTCCTCGAGATGGGTCCCGGACAATTGACCCCCCTTTTTTTTTCTTTATGATGAAGAGTGGTGTTGAAGTCTCCAGCTATAATTAGATCTTTGGGGTCAAGAGAATCTTTGATATTTTGGAGGGTTGATCAACACTCCATTTTTTCCTGGTATAGAGAAGGTATATAAACATTGATGAAGGTCAGAGTCTTACTTGTTGGTAGATGCAGTAGTCAATTTTTGATCCAGTGTGTCGTGGATTGCTTGGATTGCAGAGCAAAGAAATTGGGATTCCAGAGGGTGCAGACTCCCCCCGAGGCTCCTCTTGCGCTGACTGTTTCACCTTTGCATGTTCGCCAGATGTAACAAATCTCATGAAGGATATCATTATCCTTCCTTTTTGTCTTCTAGAGCATGAGGACTTGCAGATTTTCTGCTTTGATAAGATCATGTATTAGCGAGAGCTTGTGTTGGCTCCCTAATCCTCTACAATTCCAGGAGATCATTTTTATCATTGATTATTTTTAGGGTTTCCCCCTTTATGGGGGTTGGATCCTCTCTGCTTCCTGGTCTTCCTTGTTTCCTTTCTGGCAATCTGATCCAAGGTTGTTTGTTTCCCTAGTTCGATTTCCTTCTTGGCCGAATCTTCTCTTTTATGCAAGTTTGTCTTTCTGCCCACTTTTTTAACAGGTGAGTCAAGTGAATCAGACTCTGAGTTTTCCTCCGAGCTTTGATCTAGAATGTCCTCCATAGGACAAGAGGCTTGAGGGGAGGGAGAGGGTTGAGCAGAAGGAGGAATCGAGGACTCAGGGGGTTAGATTAAGGGGGGGGGAGGGAGAAGGGGAGGTGGGTCCTCTCTAGGTGGATCTTGAGTCAGGATCTGGATGGATGGCACAGGTTCAGGCGTGTTATTAGACTGGGGAGGCGTAGGGATGGCTCTGCTGCTTTTTCATTCTGGGTTGCTGCCAGTGTTCAGCTTCTTCAGTTGGAATTTCAAGGGGAGATTTAGGACAATGCTTCACAAAATGACCATACTGATGACATATTTTTCACTTGAATGGAATTTGTTCGTAATCAACTTGTTAGAGGTAATTCCAGTTATCCAAGGTGAGATTAATAGATTTAGGGAGACGTTTTTCTAGATCTACTTCTACACATATGCACACACAGGCTTGAAGGCCATCTTTTGGTTCTGCCCTATCTATGAACTTCCAGAGGGTGTTTCCTATATATCATATAGTTTCAGTATTCTAGCAATGCAGCGGGAGGAAGGGGAGGCGAACCCAGACAGGGACAACATTGGGGATGTAATTTTCAGGGTTAAAATCAAGAATCCAACTATTGAGATACATACCCCTGGAGCCCATGAAATACGGTTCGCTTCTGAAGATGAGATCTCTATCTGCTTTGTTTTCGAAAAGGAACGCGAAGAAGCCTCTTTCACAGAGGAAATGTGAGAGGTTACCTTTTAGATGTGGTTTCCAGTTTTTGTCTATCCAGATCGCCATTTCTCTCGGGGATGGCCAGATGCCCATGAATTGACCTATGAGTGCTTGTTCAAAAATTTTTAAGGCGAGGGATCTGAGGAGTTACCCTCGGTACAGGTACAAACTTCGGCGGGGTTTGTTTGTTCGGCTTGGGAAGCGAGGCAATGCGAGAGGCGAAGGTTGTCACGTCTCTGGAAAAGTCAGAGGGAGAGGGATCAGGGGGCCCTGAGGCCTCTCCAGGAGAGCGGGGCATGCATGCAGCAGAAGGGAGGTCAGGTCGAGGGCCTGCTCAAAACCGCAACAAAAAATTGAATGTGTTCATCATACTCAACATGTATATCTGTCAGAGTTTGTTTCATCCAAAGAACATGTGTACAACATGTTGTTGCTGCAATATACTTTGCCTCGGATGTAGATAAAGATATTGATGATTGTTTCTTTTTTAGCCATGATACTAAACACTCACCCAAGTAAAACGTTGCTCCACTGGTGCTTCATCGTTTATCAATACAACCTGCTCAATATGCATCTATGTAGGCAATAAGTGATAGATCCTTTCCTTTTGGATACCATAATTCAAACTCTTTTGTTCCTTTGAGATATCTGGACATCCTCTTCACTGCTAATACATGTGATTCTTTTGGTGCTGCTTGAAATTGTGCCACCTGTCCAACTGCCTGCATTACATCTGGTCTGGATACTATCACATATAGTAGGCTACCAATCATTGATATGTATTGCCTCTGATCTGTAGACTTTGAATCATCATCTTTTCTCAACTTGCAACTAGTTTGCAATCTTCCATTACAAACCTCTTTAGCATTTTTCTGATATACTTGATTTGAGAAATAAAAATTCCTTGGTTACTTTGACGTATCTGAAGTCCTAGAAAGAAGGATAGTTCTCCAAGTAATGACATTTAAAATTCATTATGCATATCCTTTGAAAATTTATGTCTTACCCTGTCATCATCACTACCAAAAATAATATCATCAACATAAACTTCAATTAATAAAATACTATCTTGACTTACCTTGATGTAGAGGTTGTTGTCTGCACTTCCTTTTCTAAACCCTGCCTCCTATAGATATTTATCCAGTCTAGAGTACCATGCTCTAGGAACCTGTTTTAGACCATACAAGACCTTCTTTAATTTACACACATGATCTGCATTCTTTGACAACTAAAATTCTTCTGGTTGTTCAATGTAGACTTCTTCTTCAAGTTCTCCATTCAAAAAAGTTGATTTTACATCCATCTGATACACTTTAATATTTTTGGAGGATGCATAAGCTAAAATAAATCAAATTTATTCCATTCTAGCAACTGGGGCAAATGTCTCTTCATAGTCTATTCCTTCAACTTGTGCATATATTTTATATACCAATCTAGATTTTTTCCTTGTAACTTGTCCATCTTCATTCAATTTATTCCTGTATACCCACTTTGTGTCGATCACATTCTTATCATTTGGTCTTGAAACCAATTCCCAAGTGTCATTTTTCTCTATTTGATCCAATTCTTCATCCACGGCCTCTTCAAAACATGTTGGTTCAATCATAGATGAGAGTGTTAGGTGCGTCTGTTCTGGTGAACAAATTCTTCTTCTAGTCTCAACTCCTACATCTTTGTTTCCGATAATCTGATCTGAAGGATGATTCTTCTGTACTCGTATGCTAGGTGTCTTTGGAGGCACTTTTTGAACTTGATCTTCTGCTTCTGTCGGATCCTCTGCATCTTCCCCTTCTACTTCTTTTTCATCTTCTATTTCTTCTTCATAAATATGTTCCATTGATTCATTTTTTTCTTCCTTTAATTCTTGACTACATGTTTCATTAATTGTTACGTTGATGCTTTCCACAACTTTGTTCAATCTCAGGTTGTCACACTTGTATGCTTTTTGTGTACTTGAGTAACCAACAAGTACTCCTTTGTCCACATGAGAGTCAAAATTTCTCATTCTGCCATCTTCTCTTTTGATGTAGCATTTGCTTCCAAAAACTATGAACTGCTTCGCATTTGCTGGTCTTCCTTTCCATAGCTCGTAGGGAGTTTTATCAATGTTGTTTTTGAGCATTGATCTATTTTGAATGTGAACTTTTGTATGCACTGCCTGTGTCCAAAAAATATATGTCAATTTGGAATCCATTCACATTGTTCGAGCCATTTCCTGTACTGTCTTGTTCTTTCTTTCAACAACTCCATTCTGTTGAGGTGTCCTAGCAACATAGAATTGTCTTTTTATTCCATGACTACTGCAATAGTCCATAAATTCCTTTGAAGTGAACTCTCCTCCATTATCATATCTCAAGCATTTGATTTTTGAATCCATTTCATTTTCAACCATTTCCTTGTAGATCTTGAAGTTTTTAAAAACTTCTAACTTATTCTTTAGAAAGAAAACTGCAGTCATTCTTGTATAATCATCAAATAATAACATAAAGTATTTCTCACCTTTTAAACCCTTTGTTGTATTTAGTCCAACTAGATCAGTATGCACAATTTCTAGTGGTCTTGTTGTTGAATATTCCTTTGATTTGAACCCAGTCTTTGTTTTTTTTCCTTGTTGACAATGCTTGCATAAAGTGTTGGTTGGTTTCGTGATCTAGGGCATTTCTCTGACTGCTTCTCTTTTGTTGACTTTGACAAGGTTATCAAAATGTATGTGACCCATTCTTCTGTGCCATAACCAACTTTCATATTCCTTTCCTAAACAAAACTTTTCATTTCCAATTTCACTTAACACATATATGTTTCTTAAAGTTCTCACAGCTGTAGAAATCAATTTTCCTGGACCTTCTTTTCTTATCCCGCACTTTTGTGAATCGAAAGTAAATTTATGACCTTGGTCACACATTTGACTCACACTTAGAAGATTATGTTTCATATCTTCTACTAGTAGAACATTTTCTACTTTTGTATTCTTGTTCCCAATTCCGACTGTGCCTTTTCTAATGATTTTAGTTGAATCGTCATTTCCGAAGGAGACCGATCCATATCTTTCCTTTCTTAATGTAAGAAACTCATCTCTATCACCTGTCATATGTTTTGAACAGCCACTGTCAACATACCAACCACGTTTATTCTTCTTATCTTGTAGAGCGAGTGTGCATTCTTCATTGCTGTATTGATTTTGCTTTCGTATCCATGTCCTTTTCTGAGGTTCTTGTCTGTGATTGTTGTTGTTATGTTGTGGTTCTATAGGAGGGATTGTCATTCTGTAATCTTTGGCCATGCGTCCAAAGTTGTTACACTTGTAACATTCCACTTCAGTGCTTAATGATTCAAACATGTTGTAACTTCTTCTCTGTGTTTCACTAGGCCTTCTTGGATAACCCTTTTGTGTATGAATTTCAAAGTTGTTTATGTTCCTGTTGTTAGCTCTGCAATTCAAAACTTTATGTCCAAAATTATTACATACATAACATAAACCAAAAAAAATAGTTTGATACCTAGGAGTTGAATATCTACTGAAAGGACGTGCACCTATGAATCCTTCTTCTTCCTGAGACCTATCTATTTCTGTCGATTGTTTATTATGAAATCTAAATCTTCTCGGTGGAGGTGTCCCTGTAATTTTCTTTGTATACATTCCTATCCCATTTTATTGTTTCTGCATAGATTTTTGGATATGTTTCTTGTTATGTTGTTTTTTATTTTGATCCATTTTCTATCTAATTTTATCCAAGTCCGGATTTGTCATGATTAGGCCTTTGACTGTTGATAATGTCATTCAAAAATTTTGAGTTGTTCTACATATTTTTCTTTTGAAGATCCTTTCTTAATGTGACAATCTCTGCTTCCAAATTTTAAATGATCTTGTCTCTTCCTTCTAGTTGTTTTTTGAGTGCTTCTTCAATTCTTTTATCTTATTCAATTTGAACCTTCAACTTTGTGATCATTTTTTCTAATTCCTGAGTGTCTTATTTCTTGTCTAGTTCCACTTGTAGCTTCTTGTTTTTTCTCTTTTCTCTTTTGATAACTTCTATGGCACTCAACAATTTCTCTCGGTAGTCAACTTCTGCCTCTTCAATTTCTTCTTCAACTTCTTCATATTATTCTTCAGAGTCTTCTTTATCAAAGTCTTCTACTGGCATGAATAAAACTCTTTTTGTCTCATTGTCACTAACTTCATCTTCATCTGATGATGAGATGTCTTTTTTGGTGCATAAGTTTTTCTTGAAAACTTTCTTTGTGGTTCTTTTTCTTTTATATGTTTGTTTGTTTTTTGAGTAACCTTCATCTTTTCTCTTTTTCTTATGAAGACATTTGTTAGCAAAATGACCAATACCATCACAATTAAAACAAATTAAAGGAATCTTACCTCTATACCTGTCGTCGATTCCCTTGTTCAGTCTTTTGACAAAGCTGGCTACTTCTTCATCATCTTCTAAGATGTCACTATTGTTGTTATGTTCTTTTTATTGTTGCTTTCCCTTTTGCTTTGTTCTTTTGGATGCTTTGAAGGCTACTTATTTTACATATGGATTTTCATCCAAGCTTATTGAGTTTAGATCTGCTCTTTCTTCTAGTGTTGATATCTTAGGGTCAAATCTCATAGGAAGAGATCTTAGTACCTTTTGAACAATTATAGATTCTTGAATTTATTCTCCCAATCTCATGATTGTATTTACTATTTCATCGACTCGTAAGAAGTAAGCTACAATATTATCATATTCCTTCATCTTTAGTTGTTCAAACTGACCTCTGTAAGTTTGAAGCTTTGTTGTTTTAACTTTTGAATCTCCTTCATAAATATTTCGAAGTTTGTCCCAAATATCCTTAGCGGATTTACAATGTGAAACTTTGGTGAATACCATTTCACCAAGACCATTCAGAAGTGCATTTGTGGCTTTGAAATTATTCTGACCGAGTTTCACTGGTTTGTCATTTGTTGGCAGAACTTCTAGTACTGTGTATCCATCTACAATTGATTGCCAAATTTCAAATCCATGTGCCTGTATATATCTCCTCATCCTTATGCTCCAAAATGCATACTTATGTCCATCAAACTGTGGTATTCCATTTTTACACAAGTTGTTGCTCTCCATGATCTACCTTTCAGTGGTTAAACTGATTTTTGAAGGAACCTGTTCTGATACCAATTATTGGATTACTGAGAGTGGGGGTGAATTTGTAATAGAGCAATTTAATCATTTTTAACCATATAATCCAAGTGTTATATCAATATAGAATTATCATCCAATAACTGCAGAGTAAATAAACAATGAACAAATGAACAATCATACACATACACAGTACACCAATGTTTTACATGGAAACCCAAAGAGGGAGAAAACCACATAATGTTTTTTCTTATATGTCTTGAAGAATTACATTCATTGGAAGCACCAACTTCCTTTGTTTTCCAGCTACAACTGGAAGGAGGCTCCAACCCCCTAGTTTCTCAGGCTACAACTCGAGGGAAGCTCCAACTCCCCAATTCTCTTGATACAACCAGAAGGAGGATACAACCCTCTATGTTCTCCGGCTACAACCGAAAGGTGGCTACAACCATCTATCCTTTCCCTCTCCAACTGCCCTGTCATATAAGTAGAATGATGGAAATACTATCACACTATCACTGTGAGATATACTGTTGTAAACCTGTACCAATCAACCTGCACCAAACAACCTGTACCCATAACCTGAACCATGCATCAACCTGTACCTCAACAAATCAACCTATACCATAAACAAGTGCATTAACCATGCACCAACATGTACCAAACAACCTGTAATCAACTTGTACCATAAACAAGTGCATCAACCATGCACCAACCTGTACCTCAACCTACAAACCTTCCTTAAAGACAAGAGACTAGCATTTTCATCAAACTTTAGTTTAGTCTCACATGACTAGTTTTGGATTAGTCAACAACCCTAACTTGAAATAATCATAACTATGTACATGTAATGAATAAAGATATGGAAATAGTACACAATGTTCTTTAGTGTGTTTTATGCAATCCCTCCAGGTATCACTACTTGGAACCTCTCAAAAAATGAATTATAGCAAAAATGGCATACCTTGTTGAATTCTGGATTATTCTAGAGAATGAACTTGTAGAGCGTGCCCCACATGAAATATTTGTTATGTGGATATAAAAATTTTACACTGAATACTTCAGATTGTACTCTAACCAACACATTTGGTCTTACTTAATTTGGATCTGTTATGAAGAATTTATGATGTTTTTATCCGAAACACCTGTTTTATACTAGTTTAAGGACTAGCCACAATCCATATTTTCCACGGAGTGTAACTCCAAAACTACAATGACCCACAAGATGAAATTTGTACCAAAGATATGTTGGATTAATGAGAGGGGGGGGTGAATCAGTAATAGCGTAATTATAATATTTTTTCTTCAAATGTTATATCAATGTAGAATTATTATCCAATAATGAGCAGTAAGAAATAAACAATCACACACATACACAGTACACCAGTGTTTTACGTGGAAACCCAAATCGGGAGAAAACCACAGAATGTTTTTTCTTATATGTCTTGAAGAATTACATTCATTGGAAGCACCAACTTCCTTTGTTTTCCATCTGCAACTGGAAGGAGACTCCAACCCCCTAGTTTCTCAGGCTACAACCTGAGGGAAGCTCCAACTCCCCAATTCTCTGGCTACAACCAAAAGAAGGCTACAACCCCCAATGTTCTCCGGATACAACCACCTATCCTTGCCCGGTCTTGCCACCCTAAAGTAGAAGTAGAATGATGGAACCATTGTTACACTATCACTGTGAGATATACCACTGTAAACCTGTACCAATAAATCTGAACCATGCATCAACCTGTACCTCAACCTGTACCATAAAAAAGTGCATCAACCATGCACCAAGTATGTACCAATCATGTGTCAACTACTCATCAATTATGACTCATCAATATGTACCAACATCATCAACTATACACCTCATGTATGTGCACCAACTCATCAACTACTTGTCTCAACCATGTACTCAACATGTACCACAAC
>ML781047.1:993020-1058844 GCA_009831015.1 Picea engelmannii | reverse complement strand
GAGGTATCAGATAACCAGGCCAAAGATCAAGCAGAGACACTAACAAAGAAAGGAGAATATAGGCCACTATCTTCATCAGATAAATCAACTACAGATGGAACCAGAAAACAGTTATCCACAGAAATCGGCAGCCGCATTCAGGTTTTCACGCCATTACAGTTCACCATAGGAAACCCCGATGCAGAGGTAATATTCATAGGAGATCTCACGCCTATCCCTATTGAAGAGATACCTCCTTCCGATTTTCTTTTTCAGTAAGAAAAGGAAAGATGTGGTGAAGAAAGAAATGCACTAGAAAGAAGGTGCAATTGTCAAAAAGCACAGAGTACTATTGGATGGAAAAAATTTGGAAGAAGAAGACTTTGCTACAGAGGTAGAAGGCTCTTTGGGAGATTTTGCAATAGCTAACCTATTCTCAGTTGATAATCTGAAAGAAAAACTGAAGCAAGAGAATCAGATGATAAGTCAGTTGCAAAATCAAATAAGGAATACATAAAAGAATGTCAGAGATGAAGTCAATAAAGGGCTTGAATAGGCTAGAGCTAGAGACAAACAAGAAATTCAACTACTCAATTCCAGTCTTGATGAGATGCATAAGAATGTTCAAGTGAGCGAAGGACGGACTATCCAGCAAGATGAGTTGGTAAAACAATTACAAGACAAGGTCAGTGCCACTGAGAAAATGGTTGTGGATATAGCAATGTTTCAAGATCAAGCACTGGAAATGCTAAAGAAACTGGAAATAGCACAAAAGAGCCTTTTTACTAAGGTAGAAATGATCCAAACTCATTTTCGAGAAGTAAACCAATCATTGGATAATATTGGTTTCAGAGAAAGAGAGGCTACTACAACCAAGGTCATAAATTTAATTTCGATTCACAAAAGTGCGAGATAAGAAAATAAGGTTCAGGAAAATTGATTGCAACAACTACGAGAACTTCAAGAAACATATATGTATTAAGTGAAATTGGAAATGAAAAGTGTTGCCTAGGAAAGGAAGATGAAAGTTGGTTATGGCACAGAATAATGAGTCACACACATTTTGATAACCTTGTCAAAGTCAGAAAAAGGACGCAGATAGAGAAATGCCCTAGATCACGAAACCAACCAACACTTTATGCAAGCATTGTCAACCAAGACAACAAACAAAGACCAGGTTCAAATCAAAGGAATATTCAAGGACAAGACCACTGGAAATTGTGCATACTGATCTAGTTGGACCAACTACAACAAAGGGTTTAAAAGGTGAGAATTACTTTATGTTATTAGTTGATGATTATACAAGAATGACTGCAGTTTTCTTTCTTAGGAATAAGTCAGAAGCTTTTGAAAACTTCAAGGTCTACAAGGAAATGGTTGAAAATGAAATGGATTCAAAAATCAAATGCTTGAGATCAGATAATTGAGGGGAGTTCACTTCAAAGGAATTTATGAAATACTGCAACAGACATGGAATAAAAATGCAATTCTCCATTACTAGGACACCTCAACATAATGGAGTTGTTGAAAGAAAGAACAAGACAGTACAAGAAATGGCTCGAACAATGCTAATGGATTCTAAATTGACAAATATATTTTGGACACAAGAAGTGAATACAATAGTTCACATTCAAAACATAGTAATGCTCACAAACAACACTGAAAAAACTCCCTACGAGCTATGGAAAGGAAGACCAACAAATGTGAAGCACTTCAGAGTTTTTGGAAGCAAATTATACATCAAAAGAGAAGATGGCAGAATGGGAAATTTTGACTCTCGTGTGGACAAAGGAGTACTTGTTGGTTACTCAAGTACAAGGAAAGCATACAAGTGTTACAACCTGAGATTGAAAAAAGTTGTGGAAAGCATCAATGTAACAATTGATGAAACAGGTAGACAAGAATTAAAGGAAGAAGAAAATGAATCAATGGAACAACTTTACGAGGAAGAAGCAGAAGATGAAGAAGAACTAGAAGGGGAAGATGAAGAGGATCAGAAAGAAGTAGAAGAGAAATTTCAGCAAGTGCCTCCAAAGACACCTAGCAGATGAGTACAAGAGAATCATCCTTCAGATCAGACTATCGGAAACAAAGATGCAGGAGTTGACACTAGAAGAAGAATCCGTTCACTAGAACAAACACACCTAGCACTCTCATCTACGATTGAAACAACGTGTTTTGAAGAGGATTGCAAGGATGAATTTTGGAATAAGGCCATGGATGAAGAATTGGATCAAATAGAGAAAAATGACACTTGGGAATTGGTTCTAAGACCAAAGAATAAGAATGTGATCGACACAAAGTGGGTATTCGAGAATAAATTGAATGAAGATGGACAAGTTACAAGGAACAAAGATAGATTGGTATGTAAAGGATACACACAGGTTGAAGGAATCGACTTTGAAGAGACGTTTTCCCCAGTTGCGATAATGGAAGCAATCCGATTTCTTTTAGCTTATGCATGCTCCAAAAATATTAAAGTGTATAAGATGGACGTAAAATCAACTTTTCTGAATGGAGAACTTGAAGAAGAAGTCTACATTGAACAACCAAAAGGATTTCAGTTGTCAGAGAATGCAAATTATGTGTGTAAATTGAAGAAGGCCTTGTATGATCTAAAACAGGCTCTTAGAGCATGGTACTCTAGACTGGATAAATATTTACAGGAGGCAGGGTTCAGAAAAGGAAATGCAGACAACAACCTCTACATCAAGGTAACTCAAGATAGTATTTTATTAATTGAAGTTTATGTTGATGATATTATTTTTGGTAGTGATGATGACAGGTTAATCCAAAAATTTGCAAAGGATATGCAGAATGAATTTGAAATGTCATTACTCGGAGAACTATCCTTCTTTTTGGGTCTTTAGATACATCAAAGAAACCAAGGAATTTTTACATCTCAAACTAAGTATATCATAGAAATGCTAAAGAGGTTCGGAATGGAATATTGCAAACCAATTATCACTCCTATGCAAACCAGTTGCAAGTTGAGCAAATATGATGATTCAAAGTCTACAGACCAGAGGCAATACAGGTCAATGATTGGTATCTTACTGTATGTGACAACATCCAGACCAAATGTAATGTAGGCAGTAGGGCAGGTGGCACAATTTCAAGCAACACCAAAGGAATCACATGTCGTAGCAGTGAAGAGGATTTTCAGATATCTCAAAGGAACAAAAGAGTTTGGATTATGGTATCCTAAAGGAAATGATCTATCACTTATTTCCTACACAAATGAAGATTGGGCAGGTTGCATTGATGACCAACGAAGCACCAGTGGATCAACGTTCTACTTGGGTGAGTGTTTAATATCATGGCTAAGCAAGAAACAATCATTGGTATCCTTATCTACGGTCGAGGAAGAGTATATTGCAGCAACAACATGTTGTACACAAGTTTTATGGATGAAACAAACTCTGAGAGATATACAGGTTGAGTATGATGAGCCCATTCCAATCTATTGCGATAATACAAGTGTCATCAGTATCTCAAAGAACCTGGTGATGCACTCACATTTCAATCAAGTATCACTTTCTACGGGAACATGCCACAGAGAAGAACATCAGAGTTGAATATGTGGGCACAAAAGAACAAGTGGAAGACATCTTTACAAAACCACTTCCAAGGGAAGTATTTGAGTATCTTTTCCAGAGACTCGGAGTAATTTATACTCCAAAATGAATTCTTTTGAATGCTTATTTTATATGTCTTATATTTACACAAGGAAACACCATAAAGAGGAAATTTCAGGTCAGGAGATCAGTTTCAGGAAGAGTTTAGTTAGGGGGAGCAGACCCAGATGGAAAGATACCTTAGCCATTGATGACAAAGGGGGAGATATTTATCAGATGCAGAGCATAGATCCATGGTTCCAAGGGAGCAATGGTCACAGGGGGAGCATGAGTGATATGAATTCAATATTGCATGATATGACTTCAATATTGCATCATAGTGTTTCCATCAATTCAAAAGGGGGAGATTTTTTATTAATTGGGTTGTTTTTCATTGATGTCAACCCTTGAAGAAAGTTCGACAATGAATTCCAGTAGCACAAAGGTTTGGGTAATGGACCCAAAGTTGTTTCATGTATAATTGTATGAGTTTTAATATATTTTAAGGTAACTGAGGTTATTGAATATCATATATACTGAGGTGACTAAGGTTTGGGTAATGGACCCAAGGTTGTTTCATGTATACTTGAGCATATTGAATATCTACAGGTGACTGAGGTAACCAAAGGATATCTAAGCCAAATTTCAGAGGGAAGGTGAAGTAAATAAGGAGAAAATTAAAGGGAGGATAAATTCTTTTGATGATGTTTTCTAAGGTATGTTATTTACAGGTCATCTCACCATTTTCGCAATAACGTTTTTATTTGAATTATTCAAACCGTGAATCTGGGAGGTCATTGAGGAAACACATACAAGTAGCTGTGGTACCAATTCCAACTTCTGGGTTTTTGTGTTTTTGGAGTTACACTCCGTGGAAAATAGGGTTTGTGGCTAGTCCTAAAACTAGTCTAAAACATGTGTTTTAGGTAAAAACATCATAACTTCTTCATAACATATCTAAATTTAGTAAGACCAAATGTATTGGTTATAGTAAATTATTTAGTATTCTGTGTATTATTTTATGATCCATACAAAAAATATTCTGGGCAGGGAACGCTCTACAATTTCTCTCTCTAGAATACGCCAGAATTCAACAAGGTATGCCATTTTTTCTATAACTCCTTTTATGAGAGGTTCCAAGTAGTGCCACCTGGAGGAATTGCATAAAAGACACCGAAGAACATTGTGTACCATTTTCAGATATTTATTCATTACAGGTGCATAGTTGTGATTATTTCAAGTTAGGGTTGTTGACTAATCCAAAACTAGTCATGTGACACTAAAGTAAAATGTGCTTCTCACTGGAATCCACTACATTCATGCTATAAAACCAAATCAAAACCTCAAACCCACTAAAAACTATAATACATGTTCGACGAAAATCCCACTTGCGTTTGTAATACTACATAGTGATAAGAACATCCCTCATGCTAGAGTAATGAAACTTAAAGTCGGTTGTATCCATATAAAAAAATGAGGTACGAGAAGGCAGATTCAAGAGTACATACCAACATCAACCTTGATGCTCCACACGAACCAGGTCTAAATCCCCTTCACATCGTTCAATCTACCATACAATACAGATTACTTCCCCAAGTCCCCAAGTTAGGAATGTTTCATGAGGAGGACCAATCTTGGTCACATGGTGAAGATGTTATGGTTTGGGGTTTCCTTCATAGCTTATGGTTTCCATGAATCTTAAAGCTTAAAAGGGCCATGAATATTTATAAATGAAGAGTTCATTCCAAAAGACCAAGCTAAATTAAGGAAGGGAGTTCAAAAGGTAAAAGAAGCGAGGAAGAAAGACAAATGGACAATAATTAGAAATCGAATAATTGTTGTTGGGGTTAAAGACTAGAATGATACTAATACGTAGGAATTTAGGACACATAAATAAAATGCTAAAGAGTTCCAAGTAATCCCTTACCTTATTAGGATCGAATTTTGTATATGAGCATATACGAAAACCGACCACATATGAGCATATACAGAAGTGGTCGACTTTTGTATATGCACATATACGAAAACCGACCACTTCCATATATGTGCATATACAAAAGCCGACCATTTCCGTATATGTGTATATACGGAAGTGACCAAATTTTGTATATGTTCATATACAAAAGTCAACCACTTCCCTATATGCACATATACAGAAGCTGACCACTTGTGTATATGTGCATATATGAATGTGGTCGACTTCCATATATGCGCATATACGAAAACCGACCATTTTTGTATATGCACATATACATAAGTGGTCACTTTTCATATATGCGAATATATGAAAGTGGTCAACTTTAATATATGTGTCATATATGCACATATACGGAAGTTGACCACTTTTATATATGTGCATATAGAGAAGATGACCACTTCCGTATATGTGCATATACAAAAGTGGTCATCTTTCGTATATGTGTCATATATGCGCATATATAGAAGTGGTCAACTTCCATATATGTGCATAAATAGAAGCCAACCATTTTCGTATATGTGCTTATACAAAAGTGGTCGGCTTCGTATATGCGCATATATGCGGAATTGGTCAGCTTCTGTATATGCGCATATACATAAGTTGACCACTTATGTAGATGCACATATACAGAAGCCGACCATTTCCGTATATGCGCATATACAAAAGCGGTCAGCTTTCGTATATGCACATATAGGGAAATGGTCAGCTTCCATATATGCGCATATACGGAAATGGCCGACTTTCGTATATGCACATATACAGAAGTTGGTTGCTTCTGTATATGCGCATATACGGAAATGGTCGGCTTACGTATATGCACATATACAAAAGTGGTATATACGTAAGATGACCACTTCCATATATGTGCATATATGAAAGCTGACCACTTTCATGTATGTGCATACATGGAAGTGGTCAACTTCTGTTTATGCGCATATACGGAAGCCGACCATTTCCATATATGTGCATATACGAAAGTCGGTCGCTTTCGTATATCTGCATATACAGAAGCCGATCATTTCCATATATGTGCATATACAGAAGTTGACCATTTATGTATATGCGCATATACGGAAGTGGTTAGATTATGTATATGCGCATATATGGAAGTGGTCAACTTTCGTATATGTGCATAGCACATATACGAAAATTGACTATACGGAAGTTGACCACTTCCGTATATGCGACCACTTTCGTATGTGTCATATATGCACATATATAGAAGTTGAACACTTCTGTATATGAACATATACGGAAGTGATCAACTTCTGTATATGTGCATATATGACACATATATGAAAGTTGACTACTTCCATATATGCACATATACAGAAATGGTCGGCTTTTGTATATGCGCATATACGGAAGTGGTCAAATTCCGTATATGCACATATACAGAATCCAACCATTTTCGTATATGTGCATATACGAAATATGACAGCTTCTGTATATGTGCATATACAGAAGTGTTCAACTTCTATATATGTGCATATATGACACATATACGAAAGTGGTCGCATATACGGAAGTGGTCAACTTCCGTATAGTCAACTTCTGTATAGTCAATTTTCATATTTCCTATATGCGCATATACAAAAATAGTTGTCTTCCGTATATGCGCATATATGGAAATGGCTGGCTTCCGTATATGCGCATATATGGAAATGGTCGGCTTCAGTATATGCTCATATATGGAAGCCGATCATTTTCGTATATATGCATATACGGAAGTTGTCCGCTTCTGTATATGTGCATATACAAAAGGCAACCACTTTTGTATATGCGCATATACGAAAGCCGACCACTTTCGTATATGTGCATATACGGGAGAGGTCAAATTTTGTATATGTTTTTCCAAATATATGGAAATGATTGGCTTCCGTATATTTGGAAAAACAATGTTATACATGTAATTATTGGGATTGCATTATTGTAATAATAATGTAAATATGAAGAGTCGTAGGTGATAAGAAGAGCCATCCATTAAGGAAGACCAATAGTCATTACGATTGTATTTATGCACCTTTCATGTTAATGCAATACACATCAATGGAGTTATTCATTCATTGTCATACTTGGCCTGAGAGTTGTATTAGATATGGGATAATTCCATAATTTTATCAATTGGCATTTTCTTCCTTCTTCTCATGCAAAAAATGCTTCCTGACTCCTTGCCTGTCCATCTTCCTTTCCATCAACCTCTTTGGTTGATTCTTTGATCGATGCATTAGTTGTTGAACTCGACGTGGAATGAACACACAACCTGGTTATGGTTTCTCTCATCACCCTCACACTAGTCAAAATGTTTTTTATTCGTTGGTCGAAACCCTTATCCCAAGCGAAACCCCTACGCCCATTGAATTTTTAGGTATTCATGCTAGGGATTTCATATATGCGCATATACAGAAGTGGTCAACTTCCATATATGTGCATATACGACACATACAAAAATTTTGTATATGCTCATATACGAAAGTTAATCACTTCCGTATATGCGCATATAAGGAAGCTGACCATTTCCGTATATGCGAATATACCAAAGCTGACAACTTCCATATATGCGCATATACGCAAGTGGTCGGATTTTGTATATGCACATATAGGGAAGTGGTTGAATTCTGTATATGCACATATATGAAAATGGTCGGCTTTAGTATATGCGCATATACGGAAATGGTTGACTTTCGTATATGCACATATATGGAAGTCACATTTTCTTTGTGAGATTTATCACCTCCACCTATCACATCACATATATTACCCTCTACTACATTCACTTTTATGTCGTTAGAAGGCTTCAGATTCTCAACCCAATTTCCCAAAGAGTATACATGTCTCCTCTTTGAATAAGGCAGTTTGTCACATATAATATGTATTGATTGACATAATACAAGATTGATATTGTTGTAAATCCATTCTCTTAGTGGTGCGTTGAATTCCAACACAACTGACTTTAAACTTAACAATGTAGGGATGACGCCATAGGATTTCTTGGCTTGCAAGAACAACCCTTCCAAGTTTAAAACCTTGAGGAGTTTCTCCTCTGGCACTGAGAAGTTGAGGAGTTTCCAAGTTTCCTTTTGGGATCCATGATAGTGACATCCAATAAATTGGTATGGCTTCCAGAACCTATTTTACAAGTACCAATCTGCCTGCATGTGAAAGCCACCTATGGATCCAATTATTTAACCTTTTTTCCAGTTTCTTCAAAAGCCAAATAAAGTCTTCCTTTTTGTAATCATTTGGTTTTAAAATAAAACCAAGGTATTTTAATCCATCATCAATCCTTTTTTCCTCAAAAGGAAAATGTTGCTGGTAGACAAGACTCTCTTCTTCAGTGAGTAAGTTTGTAGTAAGAGACGATTTCCCTTCATTGATTACCATACATGTAGCTTTTGAGAAAAAAATTAGGATGTTTTTTAACACCTCAACATTCCTTCTAGATCCCATACTAAAAATTAGCACGCCATCCACAAAGAGTAGATGTGTAATCTGGAGAGTTTGAGAAATTTTTATTCCAGCAAAGGATCTTGATCTTTTTGCCTCCAATAAATCTCTGATGAGTACAATAAAGATTTGTTGAGTCTTCTTCCCTAGCTACTTGTGCTTGCTAGACAATGGTTGGGGCACTTGTGCTTGCTGGAATATGGCTGGGGGGTTGCCAATTATCCATCACTATGAAGAGGAGGGATTCTGGAGGGAACTGGACAGGTTCCTCTGGAATCTCCTCCTCAACATATGCCAGTAGCGACATTCTGTGCTTCTCCCATCACTGAGTCCGAGCAATGGATAGGGTGCGCTCTAATCTCTGCACCCTCCGCTGTCTAGAAGAAAAACTATACCAGGCAGGGCTGCGTCGCGACCTGCCTCTTTCCCTTGGCATGGAGGGACCAGGAAGGTTGCTAATGCGTAGGGCGAAAGAAATAAGAGCCAACTGGATGCAGATCCAGTTTTCAGAGCGGCCAGGTTCATGGAGCGCAAAGGTGAAGTGGATCCAACCTCGTCCGAGCGGGAGTATAATGCTAAGGCTCCACATGACCCCTGTACCAAGATTCCCACTGTCATTTCACCTTGTGGCCGCCATTCTTCTCATGCGAGGGAGTTGTCCTCCCCTTCTTGGCGGGCAGTAATGGCCTCCATTTAATAGTGAGGTGAAGGGTGTCGACCTACCATATTAATGGCTTGGGTCTAGGGAAGACTACGTGGCCTCCCATTGCAACGTGGCACCCCATCCAGGAATCAAAGACAAATATATTAATAAAATCACATAAATTTATTGTTTTGCTTCAAAAAAATTGTACAATTTAGAGATATAGGCTAAGAGGAATAATCTACTTTAAAAGTTTTCGAATTTATTATTTATACTTCAAGATAAACTTCATTCAATAAACTTCAGATTTTTTCAATGAGGCAGGGACTAGCTGCTTTGCAACTATTTCCCTTGTTGCTTTTTCTTATCACTTTTTCCTATTTGATAAGGTTGATGGCATAAGGAAATAAGGTTGAGGAGATAAGGAAATGTAATTTCCAAACCCTTTAAACAATATTTCCAAAAAAAAATGATGATGATTTGAATGGCTTATGTTACTTGGTATGACAAAGGATGCCTCGATTACGAAACTCATTTTGCATTATAATAGAACATTATATGTTTAATGAAATATTAATATCCTTTCATCCAACTAACAAAAATATATTTTGTTTATGTACAATTTTACATAGAATGGAGGTTGCACTTGTTTTTGTTTCAACTTCACATGTTACCCATTGCACTTGTGACTAGCGAAGGGTAGGGTATCATGAATATTTAGTACTGAATGGAATTTGGTGGAGTTTATTGGTCAAATATGATAAGTTTTTCACCATCCTAGATGAAACCCAATTTGTGGCATGTTTGTGGGTGGTTCAGAGCCTAACTAATGAAAATACACATGTCTAACTTTTTTTCAACTATTATGAAGCTTACTCAAAGGATTTTTTTTAAGAATTGAAGCTTCCCTTTAACACAATTTACCTTCACTACTCCTTGCTTTCTTTAATAATTACTTTGAATTACTTATAGTTTTCAATTCTCTTGTTTAATATTTTGCACAATTTCCATGTAAACCCATACAAATTTGCATTGATAGGGAATGTTATGATTGGTATACAAAGTCAATGATAAAATTCGAGAGAGAAGTCATAGCACGGGATTATACACACAAATAATAATTTATATTACATTACCTTTCTGCACAATTACAACACGTATATAAAGTTGGAATCAGATCCAACTATCTCCATACATAGAGGTAGTTGTTGAGAGAATCTCTCAACAACCTACAACAAATCTCCAACAAATTCTAACCAAATCCAAACATAGCACACAACATTAATGGAAGCATTATCTCCAACAACCCCCCTTAATGCTTACACTACAAAAACTTACAATACTCAATAATAAATTACAATATTAATCATTGTCTTTCTTTGTTTAACTGGTCTTCATCAACACTCCTATCCACTCTGAAATATTCCGGTATACGCTCTTTCTTCTCCACAACTTTGAGCTTCCCTTTCAACTCATTTAAGACAACAACACTTCCGACCATCATTGATGAATTTGTAGAATTGACGCTTCTTGACTACCCCAAAGTATAGCCTCGACACTAAATTATCCTATGGATACACTATCATCTCTAAAATTCCCCCGAAGAACAAATTTCGATAGTTATATAGGACAATGATCTGATTACTGGATATTTTCAGCATTCAATCATACAATTGACCTTCTTTAAACACATCTACAACAATATAAACAAGGATAACCTGTAATGGACGATATTGAAGCACCGAAGTACAACAAGGATCTCCAACATCTGACAGAATGTAGGCATAATCAAATCTGTGATGTGTTCCCTTGGCACCGAAGAACATTGAGAACCACTAATTTGAATTATGTTACTCTGTACATTGATTGGTTATGCTTCATATAAATTTTACAAACCACAAAATACATTTCCATTAATTAATATAACTAATACAAACTAATTAATATAGCTTCCTCTCATTGCTTTTTACAAACTCCGGTAAATAGGCATAGGAGAAAGAGGTTGCAGGTTCTAAATGGGAAGCGTCAATATAGGCCTACATCTCTGCCAGTTTCGAAAACACCTTCATAATCTCTTTAATATCACGTCACCAATTCACAATCTCTTCAAGCAATAGCAAACAACAACTCTACGCTCTCTTGGTAGTAGCGAATCAATAAGTACAAACCAGCATGAGCAACTCTTTGCAGAGTCGTAGCTCCACTCAGGGTCTTTCTTCTTCACACGGCTCCAAGCATGGTCTTACAACTGTCGCACACTCCAACGGGTTTCATACTCCAGCACACTAATTTCTTCCACAAGAGACACAATGTATAGAATGGACAACATCACTTCCTCATGTAACAATGGTGATCTAGAGTCGTTCAGATACGCAACAACCTCACACACAATACTCACACTTACACACTAATCCTACATATTTACAGAGGATTGGAAATCAAGAGTCTCACATGATCCTAGCCCTCCCATGAGGGAGTTAAGACAGAGCTACTCACTCTGATACCATGTTAAAATTTGAGAGAGAAGTCATAGAACATGATTATACACACAAATAATAATTTGTATTAGATTACCTTTCTGCACAATTACAACACGTATATAAAGTTGGAATCAGATCCAACTATCTCCATACATAGAGATAGTTGTTGAGAGAATCTCTCAACAACCTCCAACAGATTCTAACCAAATCCAAACATAGCACACAACATTAATGGAAGCATTATCTGCAACAATCAATAGACTTGAACCCACACTTTTCTTTATAGTAGGAATGCAAATAGGTCAGTGACAAGTTTGAGATTGCAACCACTTTTCTTTGATTGGTCACACCATAAACACCTGATGTTAATCCTAATAATCAATTATTTTGTATTTTTCCATTGGATTTGTATGCCCAATGATGTTCTACCCAATGTAAAATTGTTGATGTTAATTATTTCCTTTTACATTCAAGACTGTTGTACATTTAGAATGAACAAATTACATTCTAGTGGCGGACTTTCATCTTCAAACCAACATTTTGTGTCTCTTCCTTTAACATAATTGTAGTTCTCAAGGATTGAATGCAATTTTTCTTAGTGCTCTTTTCAATGAATCACGTCTACCTTTTTTATATATTTTTTTGCTGACATTTTGTTGTCCAATGATTGCTTGAAAGATGGGCCACCAAGTTAGTGGAAGAAACAGTTTTGATACCACTTAAGTGAGCCCTTGACTTTATGAAATTATCACCCATAAGGAAAAAAACATTCATATTATTTATATTAAAATAATAATAATTATTAATATGAATAGATTTGATGAGATTCGTGAATTGATATATAATGGAATTTGTATTAAAATACACATTGAAGTGAAATTATTATACATGAAAAAAGACCCTTTCAATCAATACAAATGGATGGAGATTTCTAGTATCAATTCTAAGAAGATTTATACAACAATATGTTATTTCGTACCTATTAATTCTACTTTTTATAAGAAAAACAATTTAGATAAAAATTGTACTTACAATGTCTTAGACATGATATTTATAGTTTGATAAAGAAAGATAATATCCTTTTGCTAGGAGGATTTAATGCTAGAACAACAACTAATCAAGCTATTGTTTTAAGCAATGATTCCAATCATAATCATTTATGTCTAGAGGAAGACCTTGTTTTAGCTAGCAGATACAATAGAAACTCTGAACAGTTGGTTGAGAACTCGGAAAAGTTGGTTGAGAATTTGTTTGGTATCGGGCTCATCAAGATTTGTAGTTCTCAATATCTAATAAGTTGCAATGGTCTTATGAAATGGTCGAAATTTAACAGAAATCCTAAATCCTTCATCTTGCTACAAAGATCATTATAAAACTAGTTACTTGTGAGAAATAGTGTCTCATCTTAGATTGTCCTGTGTACACCCACATTAGATCCCACTTTCCAAATATCCGATGTAATACTTTTCACTCATCAAAACTATGGTGATTTAAGAATGCTTCTCTTAAAGCCAAGCAATTTTCTTACCTTTCCAAAGGTCACACAAACAAAATTTGATCTCAATGAACATTAACCATCATCATCATTATCTATAAAAAACCAATGCAATTCATTTTTTAATATTTAAAAAAAAAACTCAATTTCTCATATATCTATACTAATATTTTTATAAAAAAAATAATATTAAATTGAGTTCCTATTAACATTTTCCATTTAATTAAGTAATGAATTAGATGAAATATCATATTCAATTATACTATTACCAATACCAAAATCATCAATTATACTATTACCAATACCAATACCAATACCAAAATCATAAATACAATTCATAGTATTTGAATGGAGTCTTAGCAATTCTCACATATTAATTAAAAAATCATGAATACAAATCATCGTATTTGAAGGAGTCTTAGCAATTCTCACATATTAATTAATGGAATGAATGAAAATGATATAACGAATAAGTTATTACCAAAAACATAAATAGAATAATTGGAAGAACAAAACACCAAAAGTGTTCAAGGTTTCTCTTATAAAAACATTTTCCCAATTCGAAGTCATCATCCAACCATGAGAGAAGAGATTGGAATTAGAAATGTTACTTATAACCACACCTTATTTGTTAGTGATTCCATTGCTTATTAGTAGTTTTAACATTGAAATCCCCTCTTCAATACGAAATATCCTAAGCTAAGCCATCAAAATTAGTAAAAACACCCTTAAACATGATTTGCTTACCCTAATTATATGTCGTTCAGTCGAAACAGCGGTCCCTTGCCAGAGATTCAATGGAGACAGAATTAATTGATGGAGATAGAAATTACACCAGCGTGATTATCGCCATAAATTCAATTAAAATGTTATTGAATTTAATTCGTACAATAAAGCACAACACACATCATTCACCTTCCGAACATACAATACCAGAAAACATTTCGGACAATGTGCAGTCACTCGCAGGGAAATAAACTGAAGAACCCGATGGAAAATATTTCAATTTTTAAATGGACAAGGAATTGAAAGATCCATAAATGCATTCTATAGACTATATGTAGTGATCCAGATGCAAAGTACTCACTATACGTGATAGGACACAAATGGCTATCCAATACTTAAACTCAGATTTCAAAAGTTACAACACATTCTGGTAAAAGAAATTCACAAATAAACCCCAAATATGCGAAATTCAAAATTGTGAAAAATATTTTTATTAATTCAAAGCTTATACAATAACACAAGACATGAAAATATCCCTTTATTTCCTAAATGGATAAACAATGAAGTTAGGAATCCATGCCCCGAACACAAAAGACTCTGCCACTCGTCTAGAAAAGAATAACCTCCACAAATCACACATACATCTACGAAGAAAATAGTAATCTCCCCCAAAGAGGAGCCGCAATACATCTTAGTAAAATCGAGAGGCCAAGAATGGAATGAAGGAGGCTAATCGGGAGGGAATGAAGGGAATTGAAGCATCACCTGCATCCATTGTCGGACTGGGAGATGGTGTCGTCATCTCTGCTGCTTCCGCTCCCACCATTATCATCACAACGACCAACAGAGCTACATATGCGTACTTAACAGATAAAATATGTGAAACAAAAAACACGGTGAGGCTGCGCTCACTTCTATATTCCTCAATGAAGACGGATTACATCCTTATATAGGAAAAGACTCTACCGAGTCGGTTACATGCAAACCAAAGACAACTAGACTCTCAACTATGAACTGACTCTTAACACGCCTACAACCGACTCTCACAACTGAAGCTTATAACTGGTGCTTACAACTGGCGCTTACTCGATTATTTCCAAGTCTCCCCCTTAATGGAGAATGGATTGACTTCTACACCTAACATCTCCCTAAACAGTTCAAACTTAATCTTTCCAAGAGGCTTAGTGAAAATATCAGCAACATTTTCACTAGTATTACAATACACAAGAGTTATTTCATTTGACTGCAACTTTTCTCGAACAAAATTATACTGAGCTTCAACATCTTTTGTCCTTGCATGAAAAATCGGATTATTTGCAATATTGATTGAACTTTGATTATCACATCTGATCATCATAGGTTCCTTGCGTTCTTCTCCAACATCTTGAAGAAGTCTTCTTAACCAAACAACTTCACAAGTTGTTGCACACAAGGCTTTATATTCTGCTTCAGTAGAAGACAAAGATACAATAGGCTGCTTTTTACTTCTCCATGAAACAACCCCGGATCCAATGCTGAACGCATATCCAGTGGTTAATGATCTTCGATCATCCATATTTCCAGCCCAATCAGAATCTGAATAACCTGTCAACTCAACATTAGATGCATCAGTATATTTAATACCATAATCAAGCGTACCTTTTATATACCTGAGTACTGCCTTTGCTTCATTCCAATGGTTTTCATGAGGTTTCACCATGAACTGACTTAACACACTCACAGAATATGAAATATCAGGTCTGGTTGTGGTGAGATAATTCAGACTACCCACCATATGTCTATACACAGTGCCATTCACCTCCTTCAAACCATCATCACAAGAAAGTTTCACATTCTGTTGCATGGGAACAATAGAAGATTTACACTGATCCATTTTAAATCTCTTAAGTATTTCTCTGATATACTTACTCTGACAAACAAAAGTTTGGCCTGCATTTCTCCAAACTTCAAGACCTAGGCAGTAATGTAACTCACCAAGATCTTTCATTTCAAATACCTTTGATAACTGCTCCTTGATTTCATCAATTAACTTCTCTGCATTTCCTGTAATTATTAGATCATCAACATATAATGAAATCAATACTATATACCCTATATACCATATCCTATATACCATATACTATATACCATATCCTATATACCCTATATACTATATACTATATACCCTATGTTCATCAATACTATATACCCCTGCTTATCTTTGTTGGATATGGTGATGGTATTAAGGGGTGTAGGTTGTGGGATCCTACTACCCACACGATCACCATTAACAAAGATGTAATATTTGATGAATCATCTCTCATCAAATAAAATGTAGATGTTCAAATGAAACGGGAAGAAGCACCAAAGTATCAACAAATTCAGTTTGAAACTAATGAAGGTGAACATGAACACGTTTCAGAAGATGTTCATGAAGAGTCTCCTGTAGCAGAGGAAGACATGGTTGATGATGACAATCAACATATTGTGGATGAGCCACAAACTTCCCTAAGGAGGTTCACACGGGTCAAGAATCCTCCAAGAAGGTATGATGATTTTGTTTCATCAGTTTCTTTATGTACTAATGATGATGAACCTTCGTGCTATCATGAAGTCATGAAGGGTTCTAACAGTGATAAATGGAAAGAAGCAATGGATGATGAAATGAAGGCATTAGAGAGGAATGCTACATGGGACCTGGTAGAACTTCCAACAGACAGAAAAATTGTAGGTTGCAAGTGGCTCTACAAGCCGAAGAAGGGTGTTGATGATAAGGTGGAAAGGTACAAAGCAAGGCTAGTTGCGAAAGGATATTCTCAGAAATAAGGTATTGACTTTCATGAGATTTTTTCACCAATTGTAAACATTGTTTCAATTCGAATTGTGTTAGCATTAGTTGCATTGCTTGATTTGGAGTTGGAGAAACTAGATGTTAAGACTGCTTTCTTACATGGAGATTTGGATGAGGAAATTTACATGGAACAACCTAAAGGGTTCGTTCAGAATCGCAACAAGAAATCTGTTTGCAGGCTCAAGAAATCATTGTATGGTTTGAGGCAGTCGCCCAGACAATGGTACAAGAAATTTGACTCTTTCATGGTGAGCCAGAATTATACAAGGAGTGAGTATGATCATTGTGTCTACTTTAAGAAATTGAATAATGGCATATTCATTATCTTAGTATTGTATGTTGACGATATGCTTTTAGCAAGCAAAAGAATAACTGAGATCAACAGGTTAAAGGCTCAGATGGCTAGGACGTTCGATATGAAAGATCTAGGAGCATCAAGGCAAATTTTGGGCATGGAGATATTCAGAGACAGGAGGAATGGTAAGCTTTGGTTGTCAAAACAAAAGTATGTTGAGAAGATACTTTTGAGGTTTGGTATGAACGATGCGAAACCAGTTTCAGTCCCTTTGGCTTTCTATTTTAAGCTTTCTTCAAGTTTATGTCCTAGTACAAAAGAAGAAAATGAATATATGTCTCGAATACCATATGCTAATGCAATAGGAAGTCTAATGTATGCGATGGTTAGTACAAGGCCAAAAATTTCACATGCAGTTGGGGATGTCGACAAGTATATGGAAAATCTAGGTAAAGAGCATTGGGCAACAATGAAATGGGTGCTTCAGTATCTGAGGGGCACAAGTGATTATTGCATCACCTATAACAGTGGTCATGAGTTAGTCTGTGGATATGTTGATTCTGATTTTGCAGGGGATTTGGACAAGAGAAGGTTGACTTCAGGGTATGTCTTTACTCTTGCAGGTGGAGCCATTAGTTGGAAGTCAAAGCTACAGAGCATTGTTGCTTTATCCACTACAGAAGCATAATATGTAGCTGCTTCACATACTTGCAAAGAGGCAATTTGGTTGAAAGGTTTGTTTGGTGAGTTTGGAAGGATGCACGACAAAGTAAAGTTACTTTGTGATAGTCAAAGTGCTATTCACTTGGCTAAGAATCCAACCTACCACAGTAAAACAAAACATATACCTATAAGTACCATTTTGTAAGACAGATCATTGATGAACGTGGAGTCTCTCTTGAGAAAGTGCATACAAAAGAGAAGTGCACAGACATGTTCACAAAACCAATACTGTTAAAGAAGCTACGATGGTGCTTGGCTTCTCTTGGCTTGCAGAAAAGATGATGAATAAAAGGAGGAGCAAGTATCAGGTTAATTGTTGTCAATGTGGAGATTGTTAAACGGTGACAACAAATTCCCAGGATTAGGATTTCAGATCCTATAATCGAGCGTTGGTTGTAACCAATAAGATCAAGTTAGAATTTAGTTATGAGCACATTTAATAATCAATTTTTAATGTACATTGCTATAATTTGATGTATGCCCGTAGAGAGTGAGTGTGAGAGCATAAGTGAAGCTGTTGTAATCTCCATTATTTGAATAATAAAACAACCGATACCTCTGCATAGCCCAACGTTTAGGTGAACCACTTAAATATCTGTTTCTTTTATATACTATGTGATTGTGTTTTCAGCATTTGCAATTGCAACACATGCAACTTCCTAGCTACTAGCGAAGTATTGAAAGAAAGTTTGTAAAATGAGACGACAAGGAAAAAAATATATTTAACAAACCAAGAAAAGGAAATAAATTAATAGGATCACAAATCTTAATAAATTTCAAATTTTAGAGAGTCAATGTTGGTTGTTTTTTCCTTGGCCAGCACTTTTGCAGTAGTAATATGCAGTCTAATACAAAGCCATCTGCAAACCCTGGAGGTATATATGTTTTGGAACTATGTTGTAACGATAATATGGCGACACGAAACTATCTGCGTAAAGCTTTGTTTGTCCATTTAACAAATACATACATTTGATTTGCAATGTATAGAGACGAGGATATGAATACGACTTACAAAATAATCAACCTGTATGATTGAGAGGATAGGTGAATCAGATACAGAGAATGGGAATTATGTTGCTCTTATGGTTGGTGCAGCGGCTATGGCATTGATGATCTGCGAATCTCGAAAACAGGCCAAGTGCACCAGACTAGTACCATTTGGATACACAGCAAATACACTGCTCCCTATACGCTTGTTACAGAGAGAGCAAATGCTTTCATTGCTGATCTTTACTATTCTTTTTCTACTCTTGTAAAGTTCATCTTTAAGCTGGCAGAGACAAGCCAGATGAGCCAGATGAGTCAATCATATTTAGATAAATACTTGGATGTTCACAAAAAGTTATATTTGTATAGTATTTATACCTGCAAATTTTCACTGTGACGAAGGCTCTTTATGACCGACAAATTGCATCGGGTTCCACTTGAGTTTTTCAATAATGGTTCGAGAAACGGAAGCAATTGCTGTCATGAGTACTAAAGGTGTTATTCGTGCAAGTATAGTGACAAGAAGAAAAGAGAAAATAATGCCATATTTACCTGCAACTTAGTCTCTGAAGGTAACAAATGGAGTGCCTTAACCCCATCGATACGGTCCCATCTTCGACTGAGAAGATTTAGCGCCTCATCAAGCATCATTCCCTCCATACTCTTACCTCCTTCAGTTGATTCTTCTCCATCACTCCGTCCAATTTCCGGAGCACTGTCAGCACTACTAAGATTTTGTGTAGGATCTTCAAGACCTTCAATTTCAGAAATTTTTTTGGCTACATGTCCCTTCACTTTATGTGCAAAACCAACTTTATGAGTTACCTGTCCCCTGGATGCAGTAAGTGTAGCAACAGTTCGATCAAATTCCTTTGTTGATATCTGCGGATTGAGATACACTTTTAAGAGTGTGTGATAGATCTTGAGAGCTGCTCTCCGGTCTGGTTGACGTAGTTGAGTAGTCCCTGAACTACTTATCATCATACCTTTCATGACAGAGGTGGCAGCCAGATAGATACGGTCACAATAACCAAGAGCAAGCTCGGGCTCATGAAGCTGTGCATTGAGATATAATCAACAGAGTTCAGTGCTGCACAGAAATATGGGCATTGTATGTTGTTTTTACAAGATAGACGCAAACAGAGAAAATACTTGAACTAATATTCCACCAATATTTTCACATGCGGACAATCAAAACCAGATGAAAATAGAGAGTACCTTATGTGCATAAAGTGTCAAGGCAAGTTCATGTTGTTGCATTTTCCCTAACAAGAAGGCACGCTCTTCCTAAAGAGCATCTACAGGAAGGCGTTTTAACAAGACCTCAGGATTATAACCAGAAGTATAATCCAATGCCGATAAGAGCTTCTTCCTAGCAGTGGAATACGGTGTTTCGTCCTATTTCTGTTAGCTCTCAGCTCTGTGTATTCGTCCTGAACTTTTGCAAGGTAAATTTGCGCTTAAATGATTTATCAAGCATATCAGTTGAGCTCGGAATGGAAATGAACCCAATGCAGGATAGTAATTCAGTTGCAGACATTTTAAGTATGCTAGACTCTTCGTGACAGGTTTCTAGTAGTTTATGTTTTTTCAAGAACAATAAAAACAGGAAAGTATAAATTCTTCACCAGATCATTCTGAAGGCATAAATTCTTCGCCGGGTCATTCTGAAGGCACAAATTCTTCACCAGTTCATTCTGAAGGCTTTTAATGTACTACAAGCGTATGCTCCAAATATGTAGATTGCATGTGTGGAGTATGTTCTTGAGCTATGAATTAACTATCTTCGAGGAAGGGCTGGGTCCCTAGATGAGAATAACTCAATTGTTTGTTCAGGACATGTTTCAAGAATCCAACTTGAACAGTCTAAAACGAGAGCCGGATCAAGACCGCCATGTGGCTGCAACGGTAATAATGTCAACTAATTACTTAATTAGCATACACTGCATCATTTTCTGAAGGACGAGAAAGCACCGGAAGAATAGCTACTGTTGTATATGCTTAAGCCTTAAATAAGATTACTGTATGTTCAAAAGCATGATTGCTGTCAGGAAAGAGTGATCATTATACTTACTGGCTGATTTGTACCTTCAAGCCTGCGATATTTGACTGTGGTCCAAACTTCTGTTTGTCTATAAGTGGTACAGGAAGAGAATCTGACTCCGCAACTAGGTGATTAAGCAGCTTAAGAACTCCCCAATGCATTTTATTATACTTGTAAAATATATAAACCCTGTGGTCTAAACTTCTGTTTGTCTATCAGTTGTACAGGAAGAAAATTTGACTCCGCATATAGGTGATTAAAAAGCTTTAGAGCTTCCCAATGCATTTTATTATACTTGTAAAGTTATATCAACTCTAAGTAAAGCCCTCATTTTAGCAGAAAAATCTGGACATCACAATAATTTGGACATTGAATAAGCTCCAGCGACCCCCAAGACTGTCCTGTGAACAGTAAACACTGACCGAGAGCAGTATCTAATATAGTTGCTATTTCTCTAGCATTCTCGCTTCCCCTGCCATTTCCACTCTTCAGAAAACAACACCAAAATCACATTAGAAATTCTTCAAGCTCATCAAAATAAAGATATGCAAGCCACTGTTAATTCAAGACAAGTTATCCAAATAGAAAAACAAACCCATCAAATACTTTTGCAATCTGAAAACAGAATGCATGCAATCCAGCAAAACCTTAGTATTAAGTTGTAATGTATTCCAGACAAAAAACTGGTTGCGCTGAAGTCATAAAGGGTAGGACCCGAGAAAAGTAACCAGTTTTGTTTTGTAGCAGCTAGGCAACTGGTATTGAAAAGTTGTTAGCTTACGACGGACCATTGTTCAATTCCCCTGAGGCAATGACAAGCGGGGGTGAAATATAAGTATACTTTTTAGTATTTACCCCCCTAAATTTAGTAGAGAATTTTAGAATTGAAACAGCGAAATGTTGCCTCGTTGCATCAAGGCTATTAACTGTTCAACTTACAAGAAACGCTATGTCATGCCGATTCTCGCTATCAAATCTTGTTTTCAGATCATGGAAAATTTAGTTCTTCTGCAATACGAAATAGCCAGCTGTATTATCTATCCCAATTTAGAAGAAACACCATGTCATGCCGAGGCTCGCTATTGAATCTGGGTTTATCAGGGAAAATTTTGTGCTTTCTATTGTGGTACGGCCAGCTGTATTATCTATAACAGCCCCAGTGAAAATTAATCGGACGACTTAATTGTAAGCTAAAATGATGATTATAATAATTAATGATGTTTTTTTAATAAATTTATAATAAAATAAATCGTTATTAGAAAAAAAATGATAACGATGTAATGAAACGCACCTTTCCACCATTCAGATAACTCTTTGTCGGAATTCGCTGAAACAAATTCGTCCGTGTGATTTAGTAGGTTTCTGGTTTTCTACGGCCAGCTGTATTATCTATTACAGCCCCAGTGAAAATTAATCGGACGACTTAATTGTGGATCAAGAAGCTAAAATGATGATTATAATAATTAATGATGTTTTTTAATAAATTTATAATAAAATAAATCGTTATTAGAAAAAAAATGATAACGATGTAATGAAACGCACCTTTCCACCATTCAGATAACTCTTTGTCGGAATTCGCTGAAACAAATTCGCCCGTGATTTAGTAGGTTTCTACAATGACAGATCGATTCGAAAATCCTCAATTATACAATTAAATTGGAGTAATGCACAACAATCAGTGAGCTCAGTGAGCTCACAAGGGCATATCACAAGTGAGACTACGCTCACACAATCTATATCATCAACTTGATAAATTGCATATAAATATTTCTTAAATATGTGGATCTGAAAACCACTCAAACACTAAGCTACTAATTTATCGTACAATAGAAATCTCTTCTAACAATTTTTTAAGTATAACATTTTGCCATTATTCTCCAACACTCCCTCTTAATGGAGAAATGGATTTAATATAATAAAAAATACATAAGATGCATGGTGGTCTTAGTCACATTACAAAAGACAATTCAAACAAAACCTTAAAATTTGTTTCAACTCCATGTATGAGTGAGTTTTTCTCTTCCTCATTTTCCAAATTCTGAACCCTCTATGCATTTTCAATTTAAGTCTTCCTCTTTTGCTGAAAATTCCTTGTTTCAGCTTCTTATCCTTTATCTTCTTGTTGGTGTTTGTCATCAATCTGAAAATTATTTCAGATTATCTGTACTTGTCCTCTTCAACTTTTTCTTCGAACTACTGCCACATACCATTCTCTATTGTTTGTTCTTCACCATTGAGCTTTTGATCATCAATTTGCTGCAACATTAACTCATAGTAAATGTCACATACCCACTACGACAACCTAGATTTTTTTCGTCTTTTCTTCGAGGGACAGAATTCTCGAATTTTTATGGGGCCTAGCGCAGACCATCCATTCCCTTATCCTCCTCCATGTGATCGTTGGCTATGACCACAGGCCTTACCAAAAAGGCGTTTCCAGCTTTCGCGTTTCGGGATTTCTGTGTGCGAGCCTTCCCCGGCTCCCTGTCCCTTGAAATGTCGAAACCCGAAATGGGGTTAATGAGCTACTTGGCTCCCCTTTTTCCTACCCCATGCGATCACCTCAGTGAACACACGCTAATACCAAATGGCGCTATCGGAACTCGACTTTTGAGATTCATGTTGCAAGGAACTCTTGTTCCTTCAATCCCCGAAACCCGAAAGCCCGGTATCATCCGGATCTACAATCCAGATCGTCGACTTGATCAACGACCCAGATTAAATCCCGACATTCTACCTTTCGAGATTTTGGCGGGGCCTTCACTCATATTTCCCCGATCTCTAGAATCTCCGACGGCTTTAGATCTTCACCACACATCCTCTACAAATGGACGGTCCATATTCTTTTGGGACTCGAAATGTCGATTCTCAAGGTTAGATCCTTGATTAACTGCTAGCGCCTACCTCCTCCTTCTACCACATGACCATGTCCTGTAACCTAGGGCTCATTCACAGAGCGCGTCGGGGTTTCGTATACCGAGATTTCACGACTTGCGAAGACGAGGGGTCTTGCCCTCTAGTTTCCCGGATGCCGAAACGCCGAAACTTATTCACGCTAAACCGATTCAAGGTTTCGTATACCGGGATTTCGCGATTGGCGAAAACGAGGGGCCTTGCCCTTTGGTTTCCCGGGTGCCGAAACGTCGAAACTTATTCACGCTAAACTGATTCAGGGTTTCGTATACCGGGATTTCGCGACTGGCGAAAACGAGGGGTCTTGCCCTTGGGTTTCCTGGGTGCCGAAATGACGAAACTTATTCACGCTAAACCGATTCGGGGTTTCGTATACTGGGATTTCGTGACTGACGAAAACAAAGGGTCTTGCCCTTTGGTTTCCTGGGTCTCGAAATGCCGAAACTTATTCATGCTAAATCGATTCGGGGTTTCGTATACCGGGATTTTGCGACTGGCGAAAACGAGGGGTCTTGCCCTTGGGTTTCCTGGGTGCCGAAACGCCGAAACTTATTCATGATAAACCGATTCGGGGTATTTCCAAAAGGACTATGACCATTCGTCTACCAAATGATGGGGTACTCTATTTCGATAATTGGACTCGCTGTCCTTTCTAAGCTTGAATCACGAGATTCAACCTTTCGGAGCTTCGAACTCCCACGACTTCGAAACCTGAGAGAACTACTCTTTCTTGTACAAGGTTTCCAGACTCAGATCACATGATCCTTCAGAGGGTTCTTGGGTAATTATCCCTAGGCTTGGTGACCTGACTGAAAAGCCTTCTTAATTCACCGAGCTATGAACTCTATGATAGGGGTAAAGTAAACTCGTGGGTTTACTATAACGATAGTCTTTTCAAGGAACTCACTCCGACTTTGAAATGTGAGGAAACTCCCCGGAAGAAGGTGCCTTCGGGAAGTTAAACCAGGACAGAGTGCGAGTCAAGTAGATGGGACAATTCTCAAGGGAACGAACTCGTATCCTGAACTTATTCATTCTATACATAAACCGGTTATGGTCATATAAGTATAAACATGCATCCATTATTCCCAATCAAAACACAAGGCAATCACTTCTATACATAAACCATTTATGAGCGTATAAACATGAGCATGCATCCAGGATATTCAATTCAAAATACAAGACCTAAACACTTATCAGAAACACCAGGTGTGACGCGACTGTTGAGAGGGGTGCTCGTTTCCACCCAACCGTCGGCTCAGTGACTCCAAACGGATTTACCACTAGCCACCCCCGAGCTAGACCACGATGCTTGAAATTCAGTCTTCTACTTCCAGCTCAACGGAAGTCAAGGATGAAGGTTACTCTCCTTCTCCTTTGTTCAGAACTCCCTGTATTTTCAAAGTTCCTCCCGGTTCTCTTCCACGATCCCTTTCGCGCGTGTTAACTCTTCCTTTTCCCCACACTTCCTTTCTTGCCTCTTCTGCAAGATTGTGTGTGGCACAAATTCCCCCGTCCATGGTTAGGTCTGAGAGATTCTACGGATGGGCGATTCGCCCCCATCCCCTCATTAAATCTTGAGGAGCCTCCCCACCTACCAACCTGACGGGTAATTCATTCTAGGGTCAAAGAGTTTCTCTTGGTCTTTGAGCAAGTAAAAATCAGTACGGTATTGGTTCGGTGGAAGTTAACGCAACCATTCCAAGTCCCTTCCACCACCTCTCATTAGCCATCGTGGTCTCTTTTAGCACATCCCCTCCCCAACAGTCATGCAACACATATTCATAACACAATTTACATTCAACGACCTTTTATACAAAGGTCCATCAAATCAAACATTCACATCTTTGAGTTTTCCATAGTTCTTGGCCAATATAATTATTTTTACAAACTGGGGGAAACAGGGTGTTACAGTAAAATCTAATTTATTCAGGACTCGAATGCATCATAATGCCATGAACTTCATCTGATGTATCCATTGTTGCTTCCCATTCTATGTCGTCGTCATCATTTAGTGATTCTTCATTTCTATTGTATGGTATTGCAACTTTTGTGTAGGCTCCATCAAAACATGGTGTTTCAAGTCAATCTTCAAGAAACTATAACTCTTCTTCAAACTTTGTTGACACTTCATTTGAGTGCTCTTCTTCTTGTTCAATTGCTTTTACTTTTATTGTTGTTGCATTAAGGCCATTGTCTTCAAGTGTTGAATCATCTTTGTCTTTTGCCTCTTCTTTTGCAACAATCTTCCATGTTGTAGTTTCATCCACATGTTCTGCAAACAAGGTTACTTTTCCACTTAACAAATCATCTATGAGTTTCTTCTCCTGTAAAACTTGTAACCAATCTTCACTTGAAAAGTTTTCATCGTCATATTTAACTAAATTGACCAAAGATTCACCCAGGGGTTCATTAGCAGTTATACATTCATCTCCATTATCAATCTCAGTTGAATTCACCAAATCACTAAATGTTATTTTACTGTTAGTTTTTTCATTAATCATTGTGACTTCAATAATGTCATTTTCAGTCTATGTTCCAGTTACGAGACTATCAATACCTTCATCAACTTCAACATTCTCACTCCACTTCTTCATTTCAAGAATATCCCAAAATATTTTTGCACTAGGGATTTCACCAAATTCACACAAAATACTAGACAAAATGTTTTCATCCACTGCTGATATAATAAGTTGTAATGTTATTGCACCTCTTCTCTTATCATAGAAATTGACACAACCTTCTTGATCATAATGCAATAAATCTACTAACCATAGTAATTTTTTCATTTCAGTTGTCCATGGTTCATAATTTATACCCAAGAAGAATGACAAATTTGGCATCACTATTTCATATAATTCATCAAATTCTTCATTCAGAGCTAGCTCTGCATTCTTCTCGTCAAACATGGGTTCTTCAGCTGGAAACACATCATACTGATCTGCAGAATATAATAACTCTTCATGCTAATTCTTCCTCCTCATCTGTTTCAGCTCTCTCCGAAACTGTTTCAACCTCCTTTTTTGACCCATGAGAACTTCACTTTCTACTGGATGCAATCATGGCTATGCCTCCACCAGAAACCGTGTCCTTGGCTTTTATATTCACTAACTTCAATGCAGCTATAGTGATAAAAAACAACTCCTTAGCCTTCAATCAACAACGAATCGAAAGTGACTTTAATGGAAATGCATTGCTCTTCCACGCAACGATGCCTCCAAGTACACTTCAAACAATTTGTTACATACTTAGAGAAGCTTTCTGTCAGAGACAAATAAAGTAGTGAATCTTGATGAAACAAAACTGGAGGCTACTGTTCTGTAGTTGAAAAATCAAATTCAAGTGATATGCACTGAATTAGAGACAACCGGTAAAGATGCGAAATTGGAAAGGAGGTTTCTCCTGTGTTAAAATCCTGGCAGACGATTTCTTCAGCTTGGCAGATATGCAACCTCTGCCATGGACACACTACCATACTAGTGGCAGATTCCTCCACGCATTCACGAATTCCCAAGGATCTCCACATTCACTCACTTCTCCAACAATAATTTACACCAATCGCGCACTCTGAGGTCATCAGCAAACTCCTCCACACTTTCATGGCTTAGCTGCTTCAAATTGTGGCTCCTATGACAGCGGTCGCACTATGGCAGGCGACCCTATGTTTTTGGCAGCGACAACAATACCTTCACACGTCCACACGATAGCTCATATATATGAACGATAGCTCGACATAGGGGGCGACAACTTGCTCATGACAGTGGTTCTGTTCACTGAAATGAGGGCGTGTGGTACCTCACAATTTGGGCAGACTTCATCCCAACGCAACCTGCAGATTTTTCAGCTGGCCTTCACTCCTTAACAACATCGACTCTATCTATCCATAGGCCTATCCATCCAATCGTTTCATCCAGTAGTGATGGGTGACTCTTCACAGAGGCGACTCAAACCTCTCTCACAGGGCGACGTGCAATTGTTTGCAGTGTGCACATCTTCGATGACAGTTCTGGATATGGCGACTTCTCTAGACACCATGATCCCTACGAGCTCCTCTTTTGTCTCTCCACGCAGCTTCACTTCCAAGCAGACTTTCATCGCGTCCTCCTTCTCACATCAACCACCGTATTTCAGCACAAAATACTGCGTGCGTCCATTCAACAATGATGGCGATGGAGTTTAGGTTACCAAGATTCCAGACTGAGTAACCAGACCAAGTAATGATCTTAGAATGAAAATAAGCGTGTTTGAATTCCTTAAAATTTTTTTAGCGAGTATGCAACTCTAGTTTAATCTAGGAAAGAACGAACAAACCTCCACACAACTTCAATTCCGAGCAGCAGTGAAAGCAGTTGTGATACTGACCTCCTTTGTGGCACTCCAGGCAAGGGAACTTCTTTTGGTGAGCAACTATGGTGAATTAGGACGCTCTATAGGCTACTCCTTCAATACAACGATCCACCAAAGAATACTTTACGCAGAAGAGACTTCACGCAGATAGCTCCTCACTCCACTCCGACAACCAACGATCACGCTCTGATACCAAATTAAAATTGGAGTAATGCACAACAATTAGTGAGGCCACAAGGGCACATCATAAGTGAGACTATGCTCACACAATCTATATCATCAACTTGATAAATTGCATACAAATATATAGGCTAGGATAGCCCCTAACAACCTCCTAAATATGTGGATCTGAAAACCACTCAAACACTAATCTAGCGTACAATAGAAATATCTTCTAACAATTTCCTAAGTATAGCATTTCGCCATTATTCTCCAACATATACCAGAAGGCATTCAACGACTGTGACCATCTGCCTTTCTACGACAATCAATTACTATATTTGTATTGAAGCCCTGTCTAAAATGCACCCAGAAAAGGTACATTTTGTTGCATTTTTACTTCTTAGAGAATTCTTTTCACAGCGAGAATATTAGTAGTTCCACTTGGGGACTTCTACATTTAGCTTCACATCAACCAGGAAGTGTAATGGGAGAGAGTATGTACCTCAGTCACTTATGTTGCTCATCATTAACATTATCTTACCTCGGTCGCTTAAGTTGCTCATCATTAACATTCTCTTTCGTTGCTACGCTTATCTTGTAGCGTTTTAAAATTATTATCTTCTCGATTTTGTTGCCTATATCTGTGGTTAAGGTAGGGGAGTCACCTTTTCCAAGAGCATGGGATTGGGGTCATCATATCGCCTCTAGCTTTGTTATTTTGGTGGTTTTTCTTTCCTAATCCAATTAAATTTTTGTTAGAATTTTCAATTTAATGTAAAATTGTGATTGCAGTTATTGTAAGATTAATTCTAAGTCTGTGAATCTAATAAATACTTAATGTGAATCTAACACATACTTAAAATTACTATTTGATTAATTTTTTATCAATCTAATTTGAACAAATATAAAGCTATTTGAGTGTCCCGTATCGAACGCCTTTTTGAACATTATGGAGTTAAGGGGAATAAACTTTTCCAACACTCTTTCACTACATTTATGAACGTGGGTTTGTGTTGTAATTGGGCATTTACATGGGTTTGTGTTGTAATTGGGCATTTGCAGCGCCCCATTTTCTAACCATGGACCTGCATTTCTAAAACATATATGAGCATTTCATGAAATCGGTTTACATTAGAGGAGCAATGCACTTCTTTGAGCGTCGTGGCTTGCACTATTGTTGGATTCGGAAAGAAGGCCTACATAAGATTATGGAATTTTTTAGGCATAGCTACTTGCATTATGGACCATGTACTAATTGCATTTCGCTATTCTTCCTCACACAAATTATCAAAATTTATTTTCAAATATCTTTTGCGTTGGTCTTTTTAAGTCGTTTTCCCCTATCATATCAAAGTTTATTTCCAAATATATTTTGCGTTAGTCATTTTTAAGTCGCTTTTCCCTGTCATATCAAAGTTTATTTCCAAATATCTTTTGCGTTGGTCATTTTTGGTCGTTTTCCCTATCATATTTGATAAAATGACGGTAAACGTGAAATGTTAGTATGGATCCTTTTATATTTGCAAGAAGCTTGGTGATTTTTATATTTACAGGGAGATTGCATTGTCATGAGCCATAGTATGAAATCCCTTGAGGCTGGCGATACACCCGTTGGAATACACTATGAACATGACACCATGGTGGGGTCCAAACTTCATTCTTGTCACATGGTCGGTGAGGTAGCCAGTGCTAGATAGTTTATTAGTCCCTGCCGTGTACGGAATATAATATTATAATTGCTTTGATTATGTAAGCCTATCGATTAGGCTCTCCATAAACAATTCAACGAACGTTTTACTCTTTGACTAGCTTTTGCCAAAAATTGATTACACACCTTGACATGATCGCTACTCGTGACGTATAGTTAATACACCGTGACAACTTGACATCAAAATAATTGGATGGTTATTGTAATTGATGGGTCTTGCATGTAGTGCTCCACTCGAATGCTTTATATGATGTTGGAAAGCGTGCTCTAAGTATGCTTTGAGTGTGTTTAGAGTGAGCTAAAACGTCATGATGAAGGCTTCGCAAAAACACTTCGCACGACGAGAGTAGTGAGCCTAACCGAAGTTCTATGACGGAGTTAACAATCGATAACTGGTCTAACAACTATACAATGAGATGAATTGAGGTTAATATCCATCGATTCGACGGAGTTGACAATTGATAAGTGGTCTAACAACTATACAATGAGATGAATCGAGGTTAATATCTATCGATTCATGTTTAATCGTTGTTTAATCTCAACGATAAATTCAAATTTGATGTTAAACTTAACTTTCCGCATATAGTGTGCTTACGAATGATAAGCATCTCATTGAGTTACACAAATTTGTAGTTAGATTCTATAATCTTTGTTAATGAATATCTTAAATAAGTAGTTAGATTTTATAATCTCAAAAAAAAAAAAAACATATGTTATTGTAATGATGACTCTAAGTTAATATTGAATATCTTTGTTGGATTCATCTTGTTGTTCATTCTTTATTGTGTTTAGCATTTGTGCATTATAGTCTATATTGTTGAACTAGTGACAACCATTGATGGATTTTGTACGGGATTTCAACCAGATTGCAACTAATCTACCCCAATTTTTGGATCTGGCAGTTTGAATCTTAACTCGGTCGATGAAAGCATTGATTATAAATATGTAGCCCAGACTTAGTGAACTAGATTGTAAGCTCACTCCTGGGCATCTGTAAATTTTTTGTTTTAGCAATATATTGATCGATTCCCTTGCCTTGTAGAGGTTTCCTTAACAAATCATCAGGGTTTTACCACATATTGTTTGTGTATTTTTTATGTTTTTTGTTCAGCTGATTGTTTCATAATTTGTTAGCGCATTCCCTTTGTTGTGTTTTCCAACAAATGGTACCAGAGCTTCATGTTGGTCCAAGAAACAACTGGAGGAATGGCAGAGCAACAGGAAGGCCACACGGAGGAGATAATTATGTAATAGACAGAGCAAGATTTGGATGTAGCAATCCGTGAGGTTGTCGGGAAAACTGAATTGTGGTTGTAGCAAGGGATGAGGTTGCAGAGTTTGGTGTTTTTTGTTCTAGTGGAAGCCATAGAGGGGTTTGGCCACAAAATAAAGAACAAACAAAGTGCATGAGAGGGAATCATTGGGGTTCTGTTCAAATTGCGCATAAAATGGAAAAGGATTTAAGTACAGGGTTCAAAGTGGAGATTACAAGTCATCCCAAGGAAGATTGTCGAAAGAGGCATGGATCCGAGAATGTCGCTTCGAAGGAAATGAATTTGGCCAAGTCTTGTTCAAGTATGAATGATGATGTTTTACCAATTTGTAGTACCTCTCAATATATAGAAGTATGGTTGTTAGACTCCGGTTCTTCTCATCATATAAGTCCACATAGAAGTTGGTTCTCTAAATACCAAGCTCTTGATGGCGACATTGTGTTTATGGGAAATAATGTTTCCTATAAAATTGATGGGATTGAGAACATCAAGATCAAGATGTTCGATGGTGTTGTAAGGACGTTGATAGATGTAATACATGTGCATGAACTTAAGAAGAATTTGATTTCTGTGGGAGTTTTGAATTCCACAGTGTTGAGGAAAAGGTATGAAGATTGAAGAACCTTACTCAAGCATTTTCAAATCTTGCTAGGTCAAGGCAAGATAGTTGGGAATGTTACCCGGGGTTTATAGCCTTTAATTCAAAACAATCTCTTAATCCACAGGTAATATGTACTAGGGACTAAGGCTGATTTTATATGTTAAATGTAACTATGAAAAAGAAAAGAAGTGGAGATATACATAAGTGTGTAAAGGAACAGAGACAAGAATAAAAGTAAAATCTGAACAATATCAATACGCATGTGACACTGAAATCAGAAAATTGATTTTTTTATATTAATTTCATTATGAGATACAAAGGAAAATTATCTTTACAAACCCCTGCGAGGGTGGGACCAAAGTCATATTTAGAAGCCTTCGATGGACACCATACAAAAAGACTCTGACAACAAAATAAAATGAAGCTAAAGATCTGGATCAACTTTCCATAAAAGTGTTGTCACTTGACTCTGCAAAAAATATCCTTTATCAGTTATGAAACCTAATCCATAAACAAACAAGAACACACCAGCTACCAAGAAAGATCATAACATTTAAAAACAAGCTGCCGAAAGATATGATTCAGTTTTAAATCCTGCTTCCTTCAATAAGACCCTGTTGTCAGCAAGATGGTTTAGCTTTCTAGTAAAATCAGAATGAATGAAGAAAAATAAATATCTCACAAGTATAGAGTAGACCTTATATAAGAAGTTCTCCTTATGTTCTCTCTCACCCTGTCTCTTCTTTTGATTAAGCTTATTCTTCTTCAAACAAGTTATGGTAGTTCAACTATCTTTCTTTTGTTAAGCTTTAGTTAGCTTAACCACTAGTTTGAGACAAATATATAATAATAAAATAAATATGGGTCTATTAAATAATAACTAAATAGGTGGGATCCCTAATCTCTTTGTTAAATTTTAACAAAATATGACTCCTCCTTGTTACTCCCTTTTTATTGACTTCAATAATCAACATAATGTGAAATATAATAACCCAAGATATGCTCCAACATTTTCCTTGTAACTCCCATTCACATAAATAGTCAAACAATTTATTATTAAGAAAAATAAAACATGATGTTGACCAAAAATAGGATAATATCGACGTTGTCCAAAATATTTTTTCTAAATATATGCTTGTTGTCCCAAAAAATAGCCTGTTGCCATACAAATAACAACATCAAAATCCATATTTTCTATGAGAGGTGGTTTGCCTCTTTTCACTACTGCCCTCTTTTGATCTTTCTGTTGCAGCCTTAGGATGATTGGAACCTTGAGGATGGATCTCGCTGATGACATGGGAGAAATTGTCTTTGATGTGAAGATGGGAGGACACATATTCAGAGGAATTTTCGGAATAGCTAGGGGAATTGGCCACTTTCTTCCCTTGATCAATCTTTGGTTCGAGCATCGTGGTTTGATCATTTTGCTTGCATGTAAGGACTGGGAAAGAGAAACAATGCGGCCAACTTGGGAATTTGGATTGAATGGTGGCGGAGGAGGAGGAGGCAACATCAACGATAGTATAGGCCAACCATTATGATGTGCAACAAGCTGATGGATGATCTCTTTCCAGCCGTCATTGACAGGTGGTTCTGGCTACATAGAAACATGAGGGGGAACACAGATACCAGAGAAGTTTTGATGTGGCTAGAAATGAGTCCTCTCAGGCCAGGGTTGGAGAATCCCTTGGCAAACTAGGTTGAAGAACCCATCTTGAAAAAGTTGATTTAGTTATTACGGATCAACGTCAAAATGTATCGAGAATTGTGGCCTTCTATGGACTCTTTTCCAATTTTTTCCTCTACCTCTGTTTGCACCTTTTCCATTGCTTCCCCTGCTAAAAAAACTCAACCTGAAGCAATATTTCAATCAAAATATGAAAACTTTTAACAATCCATTCACTAATACTCTACCTAAATAAAATCAAGGTGTTGGCTCTATTATTCACAACAAAAGCATATGTAATCCATCAATTGGTACAATCCACCAAATACTAAATTTAATAATTAATTGCAAATGAATGGGGAATTACAAGGTTATTGGGAAGATGGGGGACTTTTTAGTGAATGAAAAATGATATCATGATGGGAAAGAACAAATGGATATTATTCACGCAAAATTGAGAGCCTTTCCTTTATAAAACAATGCCTTCATATTGAAACCTTTACTCAAATCATCATCCAAATCCTTTGAATGAATTTATAATAACATAACATGGAAGTGAATTAAATGTTATTAGGAGAAGGATGGGCATATAATGAGCGAAAAATTGATATCATGGACGTGAGTAAGATGGTTATTGTTCCATTAAATAAAATATCTTTAATTAATTCTATAGTTCATAATAATATTCTTTGCTGGAAATGTTTTACCACTATTTGCCAAGCCGATTTAGAAAGCAAGAATCCCCTTAACCAAATCTCACTCGAGCCACAATCATTTATTTTATAACACGCCATCATACAACATCCATGAACTACAACCTTTAAACTGTTTAATATCAAATTCGAGGAAAATTCCAGAACTGTCAACTTTCTTAATCTTCCTTTTCTTTTTTCCAAAACCATAGATGTTCTTTTAAAATGGTAAAGCGATATGTAGGACACCAATAACAAATCATTTTGTCTTGACAATAATCATAACTAAAATATCTTAAATCAACATTAAAGACTGAAAGGAATCACAAGGACCTTTTGATGGTGTATCAAAAATTTCGATATAACCTCAAATCATTAGTAGCGAAACCAAAGTGGCTTGAAAACCTCAGTGTGAGTTTAATAATCAACAAATCATATTAACTTCAAAAGTCAACCGAATTCCTGGTGGATAAATAACACAACGATCCCACGATTTTGTGGTTTCGAATCAATGTTATGACTATAAGAAAAAATACTTCAATTTATTTACATGTTCTAATTCAATGGGAAACAAGGCTTGAAATGAAATAGAGTAGGTGTGAGATTTACAGTGCATCCCATAAGCACGACGATAATAATTCCTTCCCAAACCGTTTCTTGGAAAACTTCCAAGGTGACAACATTTACCACATACAAATTTTCCAAGGTCTGGGTTTGGCTAGGGTAGTATAATAAACCTTCATTGCCCTTTTCTTTTATAGAAAAAGAGAACACTTTAGAATATAGTCATAGAATCTGAGAAAATACAAATTTAATTGCTGTAAAAATATTTTCCAACAGTTCAATTGCCAACGTTTGTTCCAAACGTAACCAATCCATATAATCCAACAAGAGTAGAACGTCGAACAATAACTCGGGTTCAGATCAATTTTATGCCAACATGAAAGAAAATACGATCACATTGTGTTTTGCACAACTAGAATGCAAACAATACACCATAGAATGTGTATCAACAATATAAATACAACGTTTCTCCAGGCACAACATAATTCATACCCTAACTCAAACATGGAGTCGATCTATAGTTCTAGTTTGAGTTGCTCAAATTCCCAAAAGGAAAAACAAGGAAAACCCAAATCAAAATGTGATTTCACAAAGCCAGAGTTTTTATAAAGACATTCTATAAACTTTGGAGAACAAATACATTTCGTATGCAAAGTCCTAGAGCCAAAAAAACGATTTTAACTCAAGTAGAGTTTCAATTTAATGAATAAAGAGATAAAAGTTTCATACATGTAAGAGTAAAGCTAAGGAAACCACGAAACACAACTCCTTCAAGGCCGAAAATGGTGGAGTTTCTATTTACTAGAGTACCCACAACAAGTACCAAAAACATAATGAAGGTGGCATCCCCAAGATAGGGTAAGAATGACGTGCAATAAATGCACGCTGCTTCCCATCTCCCATTATTAAATGTCACCAACCATAGCATAATGAAGCGCGCTATCTTCCATCAACCCTTTACACATATGTCCATTGTTTTGGCAAAGTGACTATATTAACTTCTAATATCAAAATTCGGGTCCAAAACCAACACAAGGATCCACAACATATACCATTTGCCAAAGAAACTCCATACCATATGGTGACCCATTGTCCAAATATAGCATAAGTTTGCGTATAATTCACGCTTAGTGTTATAGTCTGGATGTAGCAAGGGCAAGAATGTCTAACAACATAAACATTTCTTTTCAAATCAAATTATAAACCAATCATCCGTAAACTGCAGTTAGAACCATAGTTTTTTTGTTGTTCCCAATTGTGTCATGTATGCATAAATATCAACAAGTTTTGCAACTGATAACACTTTTCAAAATTTCGAGGAGAATGATTCTGATATGATCTTGTATCTCGGGATGGAGGGAATAAAGGGATAGTAGAAACAAGGAAGAAAACAAAACCAACTATACTACAACAATATTGAAAGAAAAAAGTTATTCCCTCAGTGTATCAAAAGGAAGATATCGTAGCAACTGTGTCTATATTGTTTTCATTGATCAACAATACTTACAGAATGACATCATTATGGAAAAATTGTTCCAGAATTTATTTCTGATGACCTTGCAAAACAAACAACATAAAATAAAACTCAATAAACCAAAATGACAGAAAATACGTAAGACAAACAAAAATATACAACAATCATATTTACACAAAATTGAGTCGGTGGTCAAGTTGGTTCCACATAATGTTTCAAATGGGAACCATTGGTATTGTAAGAAAACAATCGCTCATCCATGTCCTTAAGAATATATGAATTTGTGCCGAGGATAAAAGTTATTTTAAATGGATCTATCCATAACTTTTGGAATTTAGAATGTCTCCCTCTCTCAGCATGAGCCGAATCCCACAATAAGACTTTGTCATCAATTTTAAATTCAACAATCTTTTCTCTTTTGTTAAAATACTTTTTAACTGTTTGTTGCTTCCTCTTCAAATTTTCCAAGGAAAATTTTCTTTGTTCTTCCAGGTGTTACCCATGATTTTGGTCATCATGATGATGTATTGATGTTGGTGTATTCAGAATCCTCATAAGAACTTTCTCCTGAGAAAAGTTATGTTCATCTCTTCCCAGAAAAATCATTTTTGAAGAGAGTTCGCAGGCTGCTAGTATCCCAGGGTGTGAGAATGCCTGATTCTCACAGGCTGCCTTAAGCTGGGGTGCGAACTTCTCGCACTATGTAACATAGATAGGGTGTGAACCTTCTCTAAAGCATGGAAAAAGATGAATTCTCGATGTTTCTAGAAGGGAATGTTCTAGAAGAATGGGTTGACATTCGAATGGTTATCCTTGTACTAGATTCCCTGATATTGTGGGATCATTCTTATCTAAGTAACCATCTCATTCTCTCCTATATATTGATGGAATTCTCATGGAAAAGGTTACGCAAGATTCATTGGAGAATTGGTGAAAGAACTGTGTGAAGGACTTAGCTTGAACAGGAGCTTGGAGACTCTAGTAGGTCTATCAAGAGGATTTGATCTTCTTCATATAAGGATTGAGCAAGTGTGTGTGTTGGAGCCAGGAGCCATCGAAAGGAAGCTTGCAACATCAAGGCAATCAGGTTGTAATCTTTACTTTCAATCAATATGATACAATGGCATGTCCCTTTCCCATAAATCTATTCTCACTTTATTGTGTAATTCCTTGATCATACACATAAGTTGACAGTTGAATTTATTTTGCTATCTTCACTTTGGTTGGTTTGTGTTGTCTTGGTCTTGACCTCACGAGAGTACCAGAGCGAAGCGGGAGCAACAAAGACCCTAGGAAGCGATATAAAGGTATGTTACTTGTTCCTTCCTACTAGCTAATTCAATGGTCAAAACTTAGGGAAAGAGTCATGTCTTGTCCTGTTTTGTTCTAGATCCATGTGGATCTAGGGAGATCTGTTAGTGTCCACACCTACCGATTACTTCGATAACAAAATTGGCGACTCCACTGGGGATTATAACTCGTTTTCTTATGGTTTTTGGTATTTTTCCTTGGCTGTTTGTTCTTGCCTTACCTTTCTCCATTCATATCAATCTCTGAGTCTTCAGGATACCCTGATAGACCCTCTGGGTCCAGAGGCCTCTTCAAATTTTGTTTCATTTTCTAAAACATTGACTAGTTTCAGAGGTTCTCGCACTGCACTCCACAATAGCCTGCGAGAACATACTGAGTTTTCACCCTACCTTTAGGTTCAGTGCGAGGTTCTCGCACTCTGCTCAAGGGCCACCTGCGAGAATCACTCATTCTCGCACTGTGTAACACCCTCAACCTACGAACCAATTTTTTCAAAGTTTTGGATTTGAGTTTTTGCATCTTCAACTGCCCAGATCAGTTTAGATGCCTACAAAGAGTTTCTTGGACCATTGATTGATTTTCTTCTTGTCTTCGTTTTCGTGCACGAATAGTCTTAGGATTTCAAAGGCTCTTCCTGTCACTTGTTCTTGACTTTCATTTCTTGACTTTTCTTGGCAAAGTTATACTCTCTGATTTCAGAATCTAAGTGTGCTTGTTTGGTTAAGGACCGACGATCTGTTGAAAGTTGAGTTTCTTGGTCTTTATCATTTGCTTATTGTTTGAAAGATCACTTTTCTTCTGCGATTGAAAAGACTAGATTGGTTTGCTTCTTATTTTTGTTTTCATTGAAAGAGTGGTTTGGGTTTTTATCATCGCTTGTTCATTGGTTTTTTATTTTCTGTACTCTCACCATTATGGTGTAGGTCCTTTTTGAAAAGTGAATAATTTTTTTTTTTCAAAATCATTTTCATTTTTGAAAACATTGAAAATCAATTGTTGAAATTATTGAAAAAGAAACAATCGAGAATTGTTCTTGATGCATGATTTGCTGCATTTGTATTTTAAAGGAAACCGTGTGTTGTAGTTCAAAGTTTGATCCAGAAAACTTCTCTCTCCCTCCCATACATAGGATTCATTGAACGAAAATTGATATATTTCATTCTTATCCATGCATCGTTGGGTCAACGTCTTATACAACATCAGTTTCATCTTCATTTCCTTTGATTAAACAACAACTCTTAATAACACCGCGCAATTGTAAAATTTACCTAGTAACTTTTTTCTAGGGCTCTATTACACCAACATTTAGCTAGGCTAGTGCTTTGGAATAGGAAGAGAGATACACTCTCCAAATCAAAAAACACACATAACATCTTGTGTTAAAGAGTGTTAAATTCCATTTGCAACATCTTGTCCTGGGAAGCCCTTCTCACACAAGGGTCAAACACGAGGTCGCATTGATATTGACAGAGTTACTCACCCTGATTTGTTGATATCAGTGTAGAGATTGCATGTATTACGGGGATCACTCGGAGGTATACCCACAATGATGAGTGRAAGCCTTTTGAGTTTATTTTAGGCTAGATACCCTACCCTTGCGTGTGGATCAGACTGTCAACTGTCGCCCCAGGCTTTATTKTTTTTGGTGGTAACCTTAGTGGCCTATATTTCTAGGTTCTYACACGAGGTGACTGTGAAGGGGAAAGTCTTCACGGTACCTGGAATTGACATTGACCAAAATCACTCGGGCTCCTTGGAGGGTATACCCACGATTATGTGTGGGAGCTTGCACTAGGGTGTAAGTCCGTTAAGCAGGTCGTCAGCGTAACTTTTCCACCCTAGCCCAACCCCTTATCGTCTCGTTGTTGCGACGTTGGATTTCATCACCAACTAGTGACTTCGGAATTAGAAGGTCTTGTTTGCTTGGTGTTGCTTCCTAGATTTTGTTTACTAGCGCATGTTGTTTGTTTACCAAAGTTGACCATAAGATTTTCTTCGTGAAGTTTGTCACTCGTTTAAAATAGCTCCTCCACGTCGTTCATGTAGAATGCAGGGTTTATCTCCAGAGCATCTGGAAGGTTCTCAACCCTTTCCTACAAGTACACCTGAGGGCTCTCCTCGGCAAAGTGAAGTCATAGTCGTCACCACGCCACAAGTGGAACGAACTGACTCTCTAGAACATTTTCGAATTACAAATACTCGAGAGGACTTTCGAATTCACCCTGATTCTGAGCGACCATTTATGCGACTGAATTGTTCCGGAGACTTAGTTGTTATGTCTTCTGGATCACCAATTGGACCCTTTCTAGGTATAGAAGGCCAATATATTTTTTGGTCTACAGGTGTTTTCCGACAGGACCTTTTTGGTCCAGGTTCACCTGTGATTTCCAAAATCAACCCACCTGTGATTTCCAAAATCTCTAGTCCAGAGACAGTATCGTTGACTACTGCCTATCACTTTATCGTCCATAACGAAATGGCCCATCTCACAGATACTACGAGTGTTCCAACCGGGTGCACTGCGGTTAGTCTTGCTCCCATCAACACACCGCGAACACCCAACGTCACTCCGACACTACCACCCGGGTGCCGTGCGTTGAATGCTTCCATTCACACTCTTACGCAAACCCCATCCGACTCTCCTGGTGGTCCTTCTTCTTCTGGGCACTCTCTTCCCAGTTTTATTCCGACACTCCCTCAATTTCATTTTGGAGGACCTTCTTCGTCTTCTACTGGCAGTCTTTATCCTAGTGGCACTATTCCGTCATTCACACCAAATTACCAGATTCCTGTTGGTGGACAATTTCACCAAGGTGGTATGACTCAACCCCCTCTCAGCGGACAAATTCCTTTTGGAATGAAAATCCCAATTGGAACATTGCTCCCAATTGGAGCACCGCCTTCGATGGGAGGACTGAACCCACCTTATGGGCAAAACATACCTCCCTCCTTGGCCTAGTATTGGAATCAGTTTATACAACATCCTCCTCAATCGACTGGGGGGCAGTAGTTTCCAGCTGCGTCTGTAATACCCCCTAGTGTGGGCCAACCATATCTAGGTTCATTCAATCCCATTTGGGGGGAGAATTATCAAACTCAAGTCCCTGTTCCAGGATACAATCCTATGAGCTACTATCCTCTTCAACCACCACAGAATCTGCCTGGGTCTTCCCATTATATGTAGACTGCTTATGGTCCTACTGGTTTTCCAACAGGGTTTCCTCCCCAAAGCCACCAGTACCCGCAGGTGAATCGATAGTTACCCTTCATAGCCACTTTGGATCTTCCAGACTTGTCAAGGATTTTAAATGATCCGATTCGTCACTCTCCCCAATGGCCTACTATCCCAGCTAAGCTACCATCGGACATTCCTAAATTCGATGGCAAAGCGGGAGAGGACCCAAACAATCACGTTATGACTTTTCACCTATGGTGTTCATCCAACTCGTTGATGGATGACTCTATTCGTTTACGTCTTTTTCAATGAACTCTCACGGGTTCTACTGCGAAGTGGTATATCGAATTGCCATGAGGTTTCTTCTCTGACTTCAACACCCTAGCTATGGATTTCCTCACACAGTACCAGTTACCGATTCGTTATGACACGGGGACCAAGATTTTGACTTCTTTCAAACAGAACAAGGCCACTCATATATCCGATCACATTCATGAGTGGCGATGGCGACGCCATCTTATTAAACTCAAACTCCCCGATCAGTTGCTGGAAGAATGGTTCACCAAATCGTTTGTGAATGACATCGATCGTGACATTGCCATGGGTGGAGTGGTCATAGAAGAACATGCTATAAGTCGTGCTCAATATCTTGACCTCTTTTATTCGCAAACGGGAACCCTTTACGATTTACTACCTGAATTACCTCGTCCTTCCACTTCCACAACTTCAACTACTCGAGCTGCCTCGCATGCAACTGATGGTGTGATTGGCACTTTCCAAGCCCAACCACACTCCACTTCAAGCACAAACCCCAAACCTGCTTCTTCTAATGTTCAAAATGCTCTGTCTCCTACCCCTCCTGCCGGTAAGACTTCTGAGGTAAATGCAGTTCAATCTACCCTAGACGGTAAAAACAAATCTAAAAAGGGGAGAGGTAAGAATAAGGAGGAAAAAAATACTTCTCAAGTAGAGCTACCCAAAACTACACCTGTTGAAGATCGGGATAAGCGCAAACCTCGATACCCTTGTCTTATCTGTGGTGATGATCACTACACGAAGGATTGTCCACGATGCACCGAGGTCACTAAGTTCCTTCAAGGAGCTCCAAAATCACCTGCTCTGGCTGTTTTGTCCCAACCCTTTCCGTCTCAACAACAGGTTCAGTTGGTCATTCATGACCAACCCTCATCTTCCACTACATCCTATGTTTTGATGTGTACTGGCGATTCAAAGCAGAGCGACGTTTCACTCACTACTCAAGCCAAAGATTATTCTCCCTCTAAAGAGAAGGTTGATGATCTACCTCCTTCCTTGGTACAATCTTCTCCTGCGACTCCACCTACCAATGGTCCTCTTCATCTCAAACGACCACGCCTCGACACAGTTCTACGACCCCCCCAAAGGGCGTCGTTCGAAAATCGGCTTTCAATCCTCATGCTCGTGCGGCCCAAAACTACAACATTGTTGAAGATCTGGCCCAAGCACCTTCTACGATGTTAGCCCTTGAAGTCCTTCAAACTTGTCCCGCACAATGAAAGACACTGTTGAAAGCTATCGGTGGAATTGATCCGACAGATACAAATTTAATAATCTTTGACTTGGAAGATCACATTCCAAGGTTACCCCCTGAATTTGCGTTCCAGATCCAGGTGATTGTCTCTAACAAAAACATTTGTCGAACCGTTATTGATGAGGGTGCCTCGACATGTGTTATGTCTCTTGCTTGTTGGAAAGCTATTGGCTCTCCTTCTTTGAATGAATCCCAGAACACTCTTAAAGCCTTCAATGGCTCTGATTTTATGCCCTACGGTGTCCTTCCTTCATTTCCCATCACATTAGAAGGCAAGACGGTCCAAGTCAAAGTGGAGGTCTTTGATGCTCCCCTTGATTATAATCTTCTGCTTGGCCGCAGCTAGATCGATTCCATGTGCGCAGTTGTGTCAACTCTTTTCCCTGTGGTACATTTCCCACATCAAGGTAAGGTTGTCACCATCAACCAACTAGGCTTCTTCAATTTCGATACCCGTACTGGCAACGTACCATTTATCGCTAAAACCCCACCGGGTTATCAGAACGTCAGTGTAGGCCTTCTCAAGGACTCTTCGTTAATGGGTACTTTCCCCATTCCACCGCCCAATGTTCCACGCTCGTCTGTTGCTTCCATCAACATGATCTCCACCTTGCCTCACGAACTTCCTGCATCTCACGACCCCTGGATAGTACCTGACCCTGAAGATCATTTTCGTTATGGTGACACAATGTCGTTAAGTCCGATCGAATCCACCTATCAGGCCATTCAATCGGCAACACCTTCTACCCACTCTCTTGATGATTTGTCTCCCGATCCTTTCCGTGTCATTTTTCCCACTGACGAAATGATCATGTCTGTCATGGAAGACACCCCTTGGGACAATGGACATCATCGTTCCATCCTCTTTTTGGAGAAACATACCCTTGAGAACTACCAACGGATCTCGACCCCGTCGACCGTTGTCATCATCTCCACTGTTCCCGAGTCCGAACACGATGTGTTTTCCAAAGGGAACTTAAGCAATATCTTGCCCACTATTCCCCTTGACATATCCATCAAACCTGGGATTGTCGAAAATGTCCATTATCAACTTCGTTCGTAGGTTTGTTCCTATTTTTTCCTTAATGTTTAAACCAATTCATAATATTCTAAAGCAAGATCGCTCTTTTTCTTGGACATATGATGTAAAAAATGATTTTGTAAGGATTAAGAAGGCAATTAGTTTTGCACCGGTTCTGGCGAAACCAGACTTTGAGAAAGATTTTATCATATACACTAATGCCACTAAGGAAGCAGTTTATGCTATCCCCTTACAATGTGATGACCAAAATAATGAAAAACATGTAGCTTACATGAGCCATAGTTTATAAGATGACGAATTCAAGTACTCTTATATTGAGAAACATGTCTTTTCTCTTGTTAAAGTTGTAGAGAAATTTCTCCACTTTATCCTAGGCAAACACACGCAGGTAAAAGTCCCTTTGCCTGTTGTCAAGTTTTTTCTTTCACAAACTTGTATTTCAGGGAAGCTTGCACATTGGCTTTCCAAGATCCAGAAGCATGATCTAACCATCATGACTTCGAAAACAATTAAGGGACTAGACTTATCCCTTCAATTATCTCAACATGCTGAAGCAAGTGAAGAAATTGATGATCAAGATAATCCTCTTTCAACATTGTTTCATATTGAGAGCCAAACCCTTTGTATTGTTGAACACCCCTGGTATAAAAATCTGGTGTATTACTTGCAATAAATTCCTAGATGAATTAGATCCCCATCAAACAAGAAGTATTCGTCTTGAATATTCCAGATATATACTTTTTAGGATACCTTTTGTTTAGGAGGTATGTTGATGGTATATTACTTCGATGTGTGAATAATGAGGAAGAAAACAAATTGTTACAGGAAGCTCATGGATCTTTAGATTCTGTTATGCACGTTGGTGGCCACTTTTCTGCTAAAGCTACTTCTTTTAAAATCATCAGAAATGGTTATTATTGGCCTTCATTTTTTTTATATTCTTATAAGTTATCAAGATCTCGTGACAAGTTCCAAAAATTCATTGGGAAAGAGCACCTTTATTCTATGCCTTTGCAACATGTTCTCTCGAATTTTCCATTTTCTAAATGGGGCCTAGAATTTATTGGTCCTATTAATTCTCCGTCTTCCACAGGGCAGATTTTCGTTTTGACAGCCATTGATTATTTCACTAAGTGGATGGAAGTTGTCCCTCTTAGACACTCACATGATGAACATGTAATTTATTTCTTGGAAACTAATACCTTCTCCATATTTGGCATTTCTTTAGAGATTATTACAGACAATGGTCCCACTTTCATTTCTGCTAAATTGACTTAATTTTTAACTAAATTGGGGGTCAAACATTTCACTTCCTCATCTTATTACCCTCAAGGAAATGGAAAAGCTAAGTCTACTAACAAAAATCTGGTTAGGATCATAAGGAGGCTCATTTAAGATAAGCCTCGTCAGTGGCACACCCTCCTCACTTATGCCCTTTGGGAATATCACACTACCACCAAGGTAAGCATCGATTTCACTCCCTTTCAACTTTTCTATGGTCAAGAATCCATTCTGCCTATTGATATGGAACTTTCTTCTCTACGGTTGATGCTTCAGATTGAAGAATTAAGTTCTTCCAGTTTCCCTCAAAGGATAAATGCCCTATTAGCCTTAGAAGAACAAATAATGTTTTCCTTGATAAACATAAAGAGAAGACAACAATCTGTGAAGATATATTTTAACAAATGCACAAAAGCTGTCAAATTCAAAGTAAATGAGAAAGTATTTCTTTGGGACTCAACCCATGCTGACAGAGGAAGACATTCGAAGTTTCATAAATTATGGCTAGGTCCTTTCAAAATCTATTTTGTCCTAGGCACAAACTCTTATCTTTTAAAAGACTTGGAAGAGCGATTGTTTTCCTATAGTACCAATGGTTCCCACTTGAAACATTATGTGGAACCAACTTGAATGATAAACGCCATATGAAAATTACTGTTGTATATAGCTTTCTGTTTCACTATTTTATTTTTCTTTGTTCAATTCATTGTTCAAATTATGTTGTTTCATTTTTCTGTTGTTTCCTTTTCTACGGTTTTATGTTATCTGAAATAAATTTTGGATTAGTTTTGCCACAATAGTGCCATTCTGTAAGTATTTTAGGTCAATAATAATAATGTTTACACATTTTTCATGATGTCCTCCTTTTAGACTTTGTTGAAATTTCTTTTTTCTTCCAGTACTGCTGTTAGACAGATGATTTGATTTTATTCCCTATTTTCTACTATCCCTTTCTTCCCTCCATCCAGAGATCCAAAAGAGCATATCAGAAAATTTATCCTTAAAAAAAGAAACACTTTTAATGTGACCGATCGAATGTTATGCATACAGGACCAAACCCCCTCATACGTAACACTTTTCATGAGTTATTCTCAAAGTCCTGGAACATTTTTTTCCCTTAAGCCATCTTTTTTCCCCCGTTGCATAACGATTCTGGTCAATAATTCTTTGATCTATGTTCATTGGTCTACAAAACCAAATATTTTGATTTCTTAATCTGTTGGAAACATATTTCCCTGTGGAGTCGCCAGTTTGTTGATGCTCAAAAGTGCAACATAGGGTAACTACTTGAAAATGATTGCAAATGCCTTATTATTTAATTATATTTAATAATTTACTAATAGGTGGGACCCCTTGTGTGACTTATGTGACTATGACGGAGAAGAGACACATACATTTGATGTGTTTATGCCTTGGTTGCGACACAACCTCTACATTTTATTTGCTTTAAAATGTTGTCAAAATAATTATTACATGGCGAAATGAGCAAGGTGACTAAACAAGAAAAGATGTTATCTAAACTATCTCTCGTAAAATGTGACTATGCTGCCTTTGAATGGATGAGAAATATACACCCCGGTTTAATTTTTATATGTTATATGGTGTATGGTTTAAGTGGGTGATCACCTTGGCCCTTGCAACAAGTGTTGCATTGTAATATTGGTTTTGATTTAATTACCACTAGCAAAGTTTTATTATATGTGAAATGGGAATAATGTCAAGGGTTGGCGCATTTGCAAAATTGGAATATTGGAAGACTATGGTATAATCGACATGCATTAAGTTGATTTGAATATTAATGGTTGATGAGTTGAATAGTGGGCCTGCTCGTACGAGACATGAATGAAAATGTGAAGGCATAATAGAATGAGAAATACAAGACTAAGGTTTTCTCTTTAGTTAAATGAGATAATTTTAGTTTTCATTCATTTCTGAGTTTACTTGAAAGCCTAATCTTCTTGTTGACAACATGGTCTTATTGTAGGAAACAAGGTTCAACACTGAATCATACTTTTCAGCTGCTTGTTATAGAGGTGTTTATTCATCCTTGATAGCCTGTGTATTCTTGTATGTTTGTGAATTAATTTTCATGGTTGATAAAGAATATCTTGTAGAGTCAAAATGGCAACAGTTTGTGGCAAGTTGATCTAGATCATTAATTTCAGTTTTATTTTAGTGTTGGATTCTTTTTTTATGGTTCCCATTGGAGATCTCTAAATATGACTTTGGTCCATACCCTCATAGGGGTTTGTAAAAGGAAATACACTTTTGGTATCTCAGAATGAAATAAAATAAAATTATTGTTCTGTCTCATACATATGTTTTCATGACTTGGTTCCTCTTTTCAATTTTGGTATCCATGTTTACTTTATTGTAAAATCTGTATACATTCATGTAGCTTTGTATACATTTTATTTTTTACATTGAAACATATAAAAATCATAAAACCAACCTTAATCCTTGTAATTAATACTTGCGGATTGAGTGAATGTTTTTGAGGCTATAAATCCCGGGTGACATTCCCAAATATTTTGTCCTAGCCAAGAAACATCTGAAAATTATTGAGTAAGGTGTCCCATAGCTTTTCCTCAACACCAATGACTAGATTATTCAATTTTTCCACACTCTCCCAAAAATCATTATCTTGTGCATATAGATCCTTTAATGCAGCAAACCCAACTACTTGATTTTCCATGGTTGTAAAAAGAGAAGTGTGTTGAATCAATGCATTTGAAACTTGATTCTTTCATCCAATATAAGGTGGCAGTGAACTCTTCGAGACACAACTCCCTATAAAATTTCAGCCCAAACAGATAACCAAGTCAAAAGTCATGACCCTCAAAAAGTCCTCGAAAAATACTTGCATCAGTCTATGTGCTACAAATCCTATTGATTTTGGTTGCTATAGAAGAACATTTTAATATTGTGGATGGTAAGATGATGGAGATAGAGACATGATGCTAAGAATCTCGACAAAGAGTTATCCTGATGATAATTGCTACAAATTGCGTTGATAGTGCATAATTGCGGTCTAACTACTTTCTAGTAAAATGGTTTTGAAATCAAGCTTGCATTGTGTCTAAACAGGGATCTCCAATCATTTATGGTTCCATTATGGTAGTCGAGTGATTGTCCTTTCTCTGGATTTAGCATCTTGTTTGAAAATCTTGAGAATATTTGATTCTCAATCCTATTCATATTTATTTTTTTCTAAAAATAATTTGATTCAAGGACTCTATAAAAAGAGCCTTGTACCTCTCTTCCCTGTTATCGCACAGTTTGTAGTTTGGGCAAAGCCCGACCCAAGAAACAAATGTGTGACAAAAATAGGGACACCTATCATTATCACCTCAAAAAATACCCCCGATCCAGGTGGATATCGGTGGCCACCCACCTTTTCCAACTGGCTCAAAACAGTTTTCTGGCAATTTTGATAATTTACTATTTTTAGCAGTTTTTCGAGTCCTGAAATTTCCGAAGCCGTTTTGAGGCCCTAAAAGATGTTTTTTGGGAAAACAAGGAGCAACATGGAAGTTTCTTCGATGTTTCTCACACAAAATTTGTATTCCTCGGATAGATATTTCTAATGGGGTATATAGCATGTCAAATGAAGATCGTATGCAAAAGTTACGACCCCGAGAAGTTGATGTACTGACTTACCCAAACGAGACCCACATGGCTTTTGGCGCTTCATCTCCTAGGGTTAGGTTTTTGGATGTCTAGGGTTTTTTGCATTCCTATTTATTGTAAAAAGGCCTTGAGAGCCTCATTATAACCATCTTCTTGTGAATGAGTGCAACCGTCACATCTCTTCTTAGAGATAAGCCACCACCATTCCAACAAGCTTGTTTTCCGCTGCATTTTACAGTTTTAGCTTATTTCCTTATTGAATAGAAAACTGGTTTTACTGTATATCTATTATTTTGTGTTAAGCACCTGTTAATAATCTGTAGTCATTTCATTCTACTCATAAAATCCATATTAGTGGTATCAGAGCGGTTTTCTCCTTGTCATCTTAATGCATGTCCCCAACGAGGTCAGAGTACAAAGAGTTGTGTCTCGAGCTTGTTTCTCTTGAGGACAAAAGCTCTCGCACGCCCAAGAAACCTCTCATGGTAGGAGACAAGAAAGATGACAGGACAAGAGATCCTTTCAAAATGTTTCTTGAGGAAGCCCTAACGCAACAGAGGAATGAGATAATGGATAGTTTCGCGCAAATCCTTCGGCGACTACCAACAGGCGACGCATCTTCTTCGAGTGGAGGCGCCGCCCCCTTCAAGGTAAAAATAAACTTCGATATTCCTATATTTGAAGTTTATATAGATGCAGATGTTGTAGAAAAGTGGTTGAATATACTAGAAGGGTATTTTATGTCCATAACTTTTCAAATAGAGAAAATATTACTTTTGTGCTCCTCAAAGTCGTTCCCCATGTCAAAGATTGGTGGGAAACTTTCTGTGAGCAAAAGGAAATAGAGAAACCCTCCTTATTTATAGTCATGGCCACCTAGGAATCCTTCAGGGATGCTATTAAGGAACAATACTACCCTATCAGAAGTTATGACGACTTGTATACCAAATGGACCACACCGCGACAAGAAAGAGACCAAGCAGTGCCAGATTTCACAAATATCTTCCATACCTTGCACACCAAGCTGGGTATCAAAGATTCAGAGCGACATTTGGTGCTCAAGTATCATGGTGCTCTACATATATACATCTAGAATGCAATGGAATTTCTGGACATCTCATCCTTGGGCACGACCTACCGATATGCCATCAAAATCGAGTAGAATCTCAAAGAAAAGACGTGTAAATTTGGGCCTGGGAAACCCTCACAAAAAAAGACAGGAAAGGGTGGCCCCAACCCATGGAAAAAAGGACATAGAAAATATGGACAGTATCAAGACAAGCATTCCAAGCCGCAAGAAAAGAAGGACTCCAGAAAGACAAATAAAGAGACTGGGAAGTGGTGCGACTTCCATAAGAGCCCTTGGAATAACACTGTTGACTGCCGCTCAAAGCAGTTTCCGGTGGCCAAAGTGAAAGCCTATGAATCAGATGAGGGTTCTGACTCTGAGTCAGAAACAGAAAGGGGAAGACAGATCATTGACGTGGAAGCCAGGGCCACCATTGCTACCACCAAGCTCCAGCCTGGTGAACCAAATGAGCCAGAAGAAGGAGACTGCCTCTTCCATTCATAGATGTGGATAAAAGGCACCCCACTGCACTTCATCATTGATAGAGGTATCCAAAAGAACCTCATCTCAGCAGAGGTCTTCAAGCAGATGGCCCTGCTGACAATGCCACACCCACAACCCTACACTATTGGATGGATCCGCGAAGGAAGCGATCTCTGCATCAACCAACAGTGTCGACTGTCATACGACATCAAGCCTTTCAAAGACGAGGTATTGTTTGATGTTTCTCCTCTCAAAGTTTGTGATGTTCTTTTAGGCCAACCTTATTTATGGAAATGTCATGTTGTATATGAGTCTATTCCTTGTAGTGTTATTATTACTTTGAACGAGAAATTGTACAGGATACCCGAGGCAGTCCCACCTAGTGTTATTTCCTTGATCTATTCTAAGAAATGAAGGAAGGTCATCTCTTAGATGGGGAATTTTGTCTTCTTCGTGGTTTTCTCTCAAAATGAGTGAAAGATCACAACCACATCCAAGGTCTCTGTGGTCGACCTCTCCACACAGCAGAAGCAAGTAGATAAGATTGTGGAAGAATACTCAGATATATTCTCCTCACCTACTAAGGTACCTTTTCACTGCCAGGTCAAGAACCCCATCGATATGACCCCAAGCGCACCACTGCCCAATGGGCCAGTCTATCGTCGCTCTCTATTAGAGAATGAGGAGATCAAGAAACATATCCAATAACTCCTCCACAAGAAGCACATCGGTCCCAACTCATCACCCTGTGGGATCCTAATTATGCTGGTACAGAAGAAATATGGAACCTTGGGACTCTGCATTAATTACCAGGCTCTAAATAAAATCATAGTCATAAATAGGTACCTGATTCTCTGAATTGACAACCTCCTTGATCAACTCATGTGGGACAAATACTTCAGTAAGATTGATCTGAAGTCTGTCTACCACTAGGTCTCGATAGAACAGACAGATGTATAGAAGACTTCCTTCAAGTCAAAGGAAGGCCTTTTCGAATGGTTGGTCATGCCCTTTGGTTTGACAAATGCTTCAGCCACTTTCATGAGGATGATGGATGATATCCTGTGACCATTCACCAATAGTTTTTTAGTGGTGTATCTGGATGACATTCTAATTTACAGTAAGACTTGGTCCGAACACCTGCAGCATATTCAATAGGTTCTTCACATTCTGCGGCAACACAAGCCATATGCCAACTTGGAAAAATGCTCCTTCGGCATGGACAGGGTCCATTACCTGGGCTCCATCGTTGATCAACATGGCATACATGTGGATCCAAACAAGATCCAAGTCATCCGTGACTGGCTAGCCCAAACCACACTCGCTGAGCTTCAGAGCTTCTTGGGCCTTGCCAATTTCTACCGCAGGTTCGTGTTGGGATTCTTCGATATTGCATGGGACCACATCCAAATAACTAGGTGTGGTGGTAAGGTGAAATTTGTGTGCGGTCGGTCCCAACAATAAGCGTTCGATGATTTGAAGTAGTGCTTGTGCTCATCCCTAGTACTTTCACTACCAGACCTGTAGCATCCCTTTGAGATCGAGACAGATGCTTCAGACTATGTTGTGGGCGTCGTTCTCACTCAACACAACCACCCCATGACCTATCATAGTGAGACACTATCAGATGTTTTCTGTAAGTACCCGAATTATGACAAATAAATGTACTTCATTGTGCAAGCCTCCCGCTAGTGGAGACATTACATTCTTGGGAAGGAGACAGTCATCCAAACTAATCATAAGCCACTGCAGTTCATGCAGACACAAGGAAAATTGCAGAATGACCACCATCAAAAGTGGTCCACATACTTGCAACAATTCCACCTCAACATCAAGTATAAAACAGGAAGCACCAACCGCATTGTTGATTGCCTCAGCAGACCGCTAGTTGCGACACTCACCACGGTGCTAGACTATTGCTTCCATGAGACCTATGGATGGCCCCAAATCTATGAGACAGACCTAGACTTTGCCACCACCTACAAAATGTTGGGTGCAAATGCAGTTGTCTATAATTTCCATATTCATGATGGGTTGTTGTGTTGTCTAGTCCATATCTGTGTTCCATCAAGTGAGCGAGCGAAGCTGATCTAGGAATCCCACAACAGTCAGGTGGAAGGACACTTTGGCATTGAAAAGACAGTGGCGATGCTACAAAAACATTTCTACTGGACGAAACTTCGACAAGAGGTCAACAAGAGTTCATGCACTGCATGTGCTATTGCCAAACTGACCACTAAGAAATAGGGCCTGTACACCCCTCTTCCTACTCCTGATAGGTCATGGGAAGACATCTCAATGGGATACATGTCAAGCCTCCCATACACCAAGCAACGAAATGACTGTGTTTTTGTGGTTGTTGATCGCTTTTCTAAGATGGTGATTCTTGTTGCCTGTAAGAAGAGCATCAAAACAGAGGCCATTGGCGAGCTCTTCTTTGAACGAGTCTGGGTACATTTTGGAATCCCACAAAAAAATTTATTAGATCGAGACAGTCGATTTCTCAGCACATTCTAGTTGAGCCTCTAGTCACTACTAGACACCAAGCTCACCAAATCCACAACCTTCCACCCCCAGACAGATGGCCAAACTAAGGTCATAAATCGAATGATTGTGCATATACTTTGCATGTATAATTCAAATCACCCTCACACATGGGATGAGAGCCTTCCCTATGTCCATCATAGATACAACCAAGCCCTACATAGCTCAACCGACCACAACCCCTTTCAGGTTGGGTTGGGATTCCAACCATTGGGTCCCATAGATGTTGCAGTTCCCCTTGCGGTCACCTCGACCGAATCATCTCCTGCTCCAATTGAAGCTGACAAAGACACCTGGTTCATTGATCAGATCCAACACATCCTCCAACAGGTTCAAAATATCCTACAGAAGTCCAATGACAAGTACAAGCAGCACCATGATCAACATCGAGTGCCACATAAGTTTTAGGTGGGTGACAATTTTTGTTGCACTTGCAGGACCCCATCGAAAGATTCACCCACTCCGTTATTGGTCGTACACCATCGCCAAGGCCATGGGGGATAATGATTTTGATCTCAACATTCCTCCTTTCCTTGGACTACACCCAGTGTTCAACATGGATCTCCTTCGCCCTTATTTCCCACCATTATTGGACACCTCAGAAGTAGAAGAAAAACTGACACCAACAGAGCTCAACCCCGACTACATACAATACGCATCCAATGATCAAATTTTGGACACACATATCAAGGGAAATTGATAGCAAAGGATCCAACTTTATCGAGTCGTCAAAGCAGGGCAGCTCCTGCACCAAAGCAAGTGGCTCACCCGGGGCCAAATTCAGCAGAAATTTCCTCATATGATGGGGGAACTAAACGCAATGGAAACCATTTCTTCCTAAGGAGGGAGGATTGATCCAGGTGGATATCAGTGGCCACCCACATTTTCCAACTGGCTCAAAACCGTTTTCTGTAAATTTTGGTAATTTACTATTTTTAGCAATTTTTCGAGTCCTGAAACTTCCAGAGCCCTTTTGAGGCCCTAAACGATGTTTTTTGGGAAAACAAGGAGCAACATGGAAGTTTATTCAATGTTTCTCACAAAAAAGTTGTATTGCTCAGATAGATATTTCTAACGAGCTATTGAGCGCGTCAGACAAATATCGTATGCAAAAGTTATGACCCTGACAAGTTGATGTACTAACTTACCCAATCAAGGCCCACATGACTTTTGGCGCTTCATCTCCTAGGGTTAGGTTTTTGGATGTCTAGGGTTTTTGACATTCCTGTTTATTGTAAAAAGGCCTCGAAAGCCTTATTTTAACCATCTTATTGCAAATGAGTGCAGTCGTCACATCTCTTCTCAGAGATAAGCCGCCACCATTCCAGGAAGCTTGTTTTCTGCTGCATTTTACAGTTTCATCTTATTTCCTTATTGAATAGAAAACCAATTTTACTGTATCTCTGTTATTTTGTGTTAAGAACCTATTAATAATCTGTAGTCATTTCATTCTTCTCATAAAATATGGATCAACCCCCTCATTTTAGTGAAGGACAAGTCCAACAAATAGGAGGATTCACTGGTGACCCTAGGGGGATTGCAAAGGGATAAGAAAAGTGTTGGCACAAGGAAAGACCTAGGGTTCAATGCTATAATAGCACACCAACAAATCCCTAACTACCAACCCTTTCAACAACACATGTGAAGCAGATGAAGTCTCACCCGAGGTAGAGGTAGGGGTGGTTGCAAGACTCAGGTGTTTGCAACCTTAGCTGGGACATAGATATATGATTGTACTACTTGATAAATCACTCAGCACCATCAGTTACTTAATATGAAAGAAATATCCACTTTGCTAATAGAACAAAACTTTGCAGTACCTGCACTAATCTACTGTATTCAAGCACTTAGCATCAATAAATAAGTCAGATATAGCATATCAAGCACTAAGCACATTCATATGGATCAGATCTAATACTCTTAGATATCATAAGCACAAAGCATAAGTAGATATATCTAAACATATCAAAGCACCTAGAAAATAACATGTGAACACATCAAGACAAAGCACAAAGCACATAACCCAGTGTTTACATGGTTCAGCCCCACCCTGGGGCTATGTCCACCAACTCTTCTTCTTTATTGTCTTTAGTCAATCGACTACAAGAACAAAGCCATCAAAACCCTTACTCCATACAGGACAAAAGATCTGCGCAACTCGCTAGATCCTTATTCCTTGCGTTACATCACTAAGACATCTATAGTCTCACACAAGGACTTGCACTCAGCTCTGCAAGTTTTACATAGAATGCACAAAGCTCTGATCACACAGATCCAACTCTTGGCACTTAGCCTACATCACATAGATATAGTATTCAACTACTTCTTACATTTCCTATCCTTCTATTTATACATACAAAATAGGCCTAAACATGGGTAAACCCATGGGCCGACATCCCATTCTCATTACATATTCCCAAAAACCTAAAAAGGATCCAAAAGTGGGTCGAGATCCCGTGATCTCCGCTTCGTCTTGCGCTCCTCCTTCGACAGGCTGTTGAAGTCTCAAAATAGGTCAACATGACCAAGAAACTCTCAAAACTTGGTCAAGGGACAACAGGCCCCCAACAGTCACTTGTGACTCATCTCAAGTCGCTCTGGTCTGCCTAGTTCTACCTCGAATGCCTCGAGCTTGGATCGAGCTGCTTCATTGTGGCCTCTTGTTCAGTGAACTCTTGGATCACAACTTCGTTCACTGGAACTTCTAGGCATTGTTCTATTGTGATGACGACCTATTCTAGCTCTACTCCTTGGCTCTTGACCTCTGTAAACAACTTGCATGCCTTATCTTGTCCTGGTTGGAGTCGTTGATTTATTTCCATCACTTTGCTTTGGATCATATGGATCTATTGTTGGGATGTGTGTTTCTCGTGAGAACACTTCCTGGAGCTGTGAATCTAGTGCCTGTAACTCTGGGTTCTCAGTGAGGTTTTCATATTTTTGAGCATTACGGTTACTCATTTTCTTTCATTCCAAGGATAGATATTTTAATCTATCAACTGCGCTGCGGGAAACTGCTTCCCTTAGGTCTCTTGCATCTTGAGGGGTCTCGGGCACAATGTAGAGCTCTAAGTCTGCTATGCGTTGTTGGAGCTGTTAGATTACCTCTTCAAGTTGTGCCACATGCTGTGGATCTCTCTCTTTGGTATTTACTTCGACAATTGTCATAGATCAAAGTGCTTTGTTGACCATTTCCTTAACTTCGAGTTGTTCTACGAGAAACTGTCCCTTGCTTTGCTGCAACTGTGTTTTTTCTTCATCCCATTTCGCTTGCAGAGCAAGATTTTACCATTCTGCAGTATTGCATTGGTCCTCAAGGTATTTTTGTACTTTCACTAAAGCCTAGGTGGCTTGTGTTGTTTCTTCCTAAGCTTGTCGAAGGTGAGCTTCAACTGTATCAGTGATGCAGTGTAGTTGAGCTGGCTCATCACCTAGTTCCGGTGTTTCCAATGATGGAGGCGTAGTGGAAACCATGTAGCTAGATTGTAGTGCCTGCTGCACTCCTTGAAGTTCAACCTTGATCCTATTGAACACATCCTCCTTCTTATCTTCTTGCTGCTCTTCTATCTCTAGCGAAGCATCATTCAGGGTTGCTACAATAAAATCAAAGTCATCTGATGTGAGGGTAGTCTCAAATTTGGTCCTAGTAGCTTTCATTTTATTTCAGGATGAGGGTTTTTGTGATGAAACCTTCCTTTTATTTGAGGGGTCCTCCTCATATCTAGGCGGTGTAACCTCGCCTTTATTTTGTTCAGCTTCTACGCCATCTATCTCTCTTCCATCTCCTCCTTTCTCTGCTGAGATGGAAGCAGTCTTCGCAGAGGTACTGTTGACATCTTGGGCATGTTCATTCTTCTTTGTCTTCCTGGGTCCAAGGGTATCATGCACTACTTCGGGACTGTCAATATCATACATATCCGCGGGGTCTGTTGGGATGAGGAGGTCCACCAACCATTCCTTGGTGATTTACTCCAAATCCTCCTTTGTCAACTTGTAGTATGATTGTATTTGTTGTTTGTGCTTATCAACGCATGTTGTGATATAGATGAAATGGCGGTGCATGTTGAATTTAATCAAGGGCCTAAACCTGTGGAGAGTGTTCAGGGTTATACAAGGCTCTAAATGGATAGCTATCTTCAGCTGGTTGTAATATGTGTGGAACACGACATTTTACTGCCATTTCTTATTCATGTCATTCGAGTACTACAGTGTACTGAACTTCACGACCATAGGTTCAAACAGCTCTATGTATGGGAAGTTCGCACCTTCTGGCATCTCCCATGTAATGAAAGTGACCAGTATAAGAAGCCAGCTGAAATGGAACGCGTATCCTTGATCCTACGCTTCCCTGCAGTTGATTTCCAACTGGTTTACTAGGTACTACACCCAATTCATCTGAAGTCCTTCTGCGCACTTCCCTGCGAGGTCGACTACGAACCCCGTGACTTGGATGGGTCAATTATTTTGCACCAACTTTCCTGTTGTTGGTCACTGTAATTGTTATTAACTAAACAATCAAGTGTTACACAAATTGTCAACACAGGGAAGTCTGTTTATTTCAAAGGCAATCACACACTGTATATGCTCAATCTCAAAAGCAATCTAGAGTTGTAGTAAAAGTACAATAATCACACCTTGTCTTGAACAGACTGAAGTTCTACTTTGAATTACAGAAAAGCAATCTATCTATTGCAGAGTTCGAGGTTTAAGGAAATAATTATCAGAAGAATCCTGGATTACATTAAGAAACAACAACCTAGGAAAATAAATCTTTCAGGATACTGCAAGGAAGACTAACTATTCTGTAACAGAGAACATGACCCTATTCCCCAAGCAGGAATCTTCAACACCTGTCTCTAATTATCACACTTTCATGAACTCGTTACTAATCAAAATGATTGAAATGTACTGAAGGCTAACTATCTTTTAACAGAGAACATGACCCTATTCCCCAAGCAGGAATCTTCAACACCTGTCTCTGATTATCACACTTTCATAAATTCATCAAGAAGAATTACCAATCAGAATGATTAACAGTTACCCAAGCATGAATTGTATGAAAACAATGTAACAATCAATAAAGCAGAGTTTCAGCAAAAGAGAGTTCAGTAAAGTAGAGTTTCAACAAAACAGAGTTCAATCAAGGTGTGAACAAAAATAATACCAACACACTATAGAACTAATGGGTGAATCTTGTGAAGAAGGTGGTCCCTCTCTTCTCACAAGATTCTCCAGGAATGAAAGGAACTAAGAAGAAATGCTCAGAATAATATTTTATTCATCTGTCAATTGTATGATGTTACAATATCCAAAGTGAACATGTCCTTCTGTGTAATTCCTTTCTAGCCAACAAGGATTTTTTCTTCTAATGATGATTTCCCCTTATTTAAAGAGGAGAATCCTCTCAATACAATTGATCATCAAATTACATGTGCACATACGAATCCTACTCTTGGTCAGATCTAATATTCTATGCTGGAATAGGATATTCTGATCTCTTGTAGCAAAATGTTGTTACAATAGTTGGAATGGTGCTAGGTTGAGGTGTAGTTGTTGCGGCCGGTGTAACAACTTCTTTATTTATCTTCTTGTTACTATTGTTGTATACTATTTCAGCATTGCAAATCACATACTGTTTCAACAACGGGATTTGCGTTTTGACTGTTTCAGCAACGTGGTCTCAAGCAACAGCGATGGTTGGTGCTGGCTTAAGGTGCGGCTGTTGCAGCCAGTGTAACGTTTCCTTCTTGTTACTGCTATGTGAATTGTTCTTCCAGCATCGCAGATCACTGACTGTTGCAGCAACGGGATTTGCGTGCTGTTAACTATTTCAACAACAAGTCTTCAAGCAACAACAATAATCTGTAGTTCAAACTGTTTCAACAACTATATGTTTCTGATCAATGGCTAAGTATGAGAGTAATGTAAAATTACATGCAAAACAAATTAAACATATAGCAAAGAGAAGAAACGTTATATACCTTTGGAAAGATAGGTTAAGGTGATAATGTAAGCTTAAATGTGAGTGGGAAAAGGATGTAATGATAGCAAAAAGTATGAACAAAAAGGTACATTATAGGGTCCTAACATCCCCCCCAACTAAAAAGGTTGCATGTCCTCAGGCAATTTCAATCTGAATCAGAATCCGGATACTGACTCTGAGCGTGCAAATTACTTAAGCAGTAGCTGTGGAAAGTGTTGTCTGTTGGAGCTCTGAATCCTTGAACGCGTTGTAGCCTTTGCCAAGCTGATGTTTCAACCTTCTTGGGCAACTTATGATGAACTTGATATTTCTCTGCTGGCATCCACAGAATAGGAAAATGGAACTGATAACCTATCCATCTTTCAACACATTGTTGAACACATTTGATGTATCTAGGTACCCGGGAGATTGTTGTCTCAAGATTGGTAGGACTAAAGGGATTGTGTTCCTGCCTTTTCGCAGAAGATTGTTGCCAAAACATGTTATTTTCTTGTAGGGCAGCGATCTCTGTGGATTTAATAAACTATTGACAATCCTGAAGTACCGTTGTCTGTAGTTTCCAAATATATTGAATCATCCCTGGTTTCTTCAAAAAATGATAATACTCTACAACAAAGGTGGCATCGTTCTATGGTTCTGGCCGTATCCAGAGGAGGAGGTTATCCTCATTATGCTTGGCAGCTAGGAATTCATTCTTCCATGTAATCTGATTGTTAAGGAAGGAGGTGAGTGCCCGAATCTGGATATCATCAATAAGAGGGTTAAGGTTAAGCTATCAGTTCTCAGGGATGGCCTCATTATGAAGATATACCTCACATAGGAGGTGTTGATCAATAGTAGAGGCTTCTGTAAAAGTTCTAACAAAATCTGTTGGATTTAACACTGCGTGGGGTCTGGCTTCTTTGATTGATTTAATCTAAAAAAATGTAAGTCGTTCTATGAGGAAAAGAGAGTAATTGGAGGATGGTTTCCTTGTAGCCAACAATTTTTGTGCCAAGTCAAACATCAGGAGAAATTTGCCTTTTAGCTCTTCATTCTGCTTCTTATGGGCATGGGATTCTTGGCATGTTTGCTCCAAAGCTTCCCAATTTGAATAGATGTGGTTTAGCCAAAGTAGTTTGTGCTCCTGCAGGCTTTTATCCTGTGTAACAACAAACTCTTTTTTCCATTTGTCCATTATTGCCTGCTCATCCCATGGTTGAGTTTGTGTTTCAGCATCGCACGTGATAGGCTAAGGTAGGGTCTGAGTGGCTCGTTCCATAAGAGTATGGGTGTTGATATTACTAGGAGGGGCAGATTCATCAATAGGCAGTGTTTGTACAACTTTATTAATAAAAACAGGGGCTTCAGATGTAGCAGTTGTTTTAGGCCAGAGTTCATTTTGAATTTTGGAAGGTCCTACTGGTTCTTGTGTAACAACAGGGTTTTCTTCTTTGACTACAAAAGTCATAGGTGCAAGGGAAGCTCCAGGCATTGGAATTTGAGTTACTTTGTAGCCTGTTTGATAATAAATGTCCCCACATTGACTGCACATATACTCTCTACACTGATTCTCTTTTGTGTTTTCCTCTGTCATGGTCGCTATGCGAGCTAGGGTATACAATTTAAGTTCCTTGTCATAGGCTTCCTTTACCATTACTATCTCTTTCTTGTAGGCTTCCAGTTTAGACCTTAGGAACTCATTTTCTTGTAAGACAGAGGCCATTGTTGGTTCTGGTTGTTGATATTTCATGGGTGTATTAAGAGAGGTGACTGGTTCTTGTGTAACAGTCACAACCGCAATAGCTGGTTCTTGTGGAGCAGCTATAGGATCAACAACTGATTCTTGTGTTTCATCTTCTTGATGTAGAGAAAGTAGTGTTGCGGCACCCTGGGCATCTGATTCCTGTATTTCAGTAACAACTTCAACAACTCGTTCTTGTGTTTCAGCTATAGCTGGTTCTTGTGTAACAGCTATAGATGGTTATTGTGTTTCGGCTACTAAATGAGTAGTTGGTTCTTGTGTTTCAGCTACTGGATGAGTAGTTGGTTCTTGTGTTTCAGCTACTGGATGAGTAGCTGGTTCTTTTGTTTCAACTACTTGATTTAAAGAGAATGATGTCACAATACATTGGGCCTCTAGTTCTTGTGTTTCAATTCCCATGGGTGGAATAGGTAAAAATTCTGGAATTTGGGAGGGTAGAGGTGTACGGTATTTTAGCAAGATGGGTTGGGGGTTTAGGGCAGTGGCAATAGTGGTTTCTCTTGTTGAGGTCCTTGTTCATTTTCTTTGTAAAAAGGAGGGAAAAGGAGGAATTTGCTTCTTTCTTTTGCGTGTGGGTTTTTCCTCAGTGATGGGGCAGGGAGAGTTATTTGGTTCAGAATCATCGCTAAGGATATGAACAGTAGGAGTAGATGATTCTGGTAAGTTGTGGGGAAGGCTTGGTATGGTAGGAGGGTTAATTGGATAAAATGGGTCTGTAGGCGGATTGTTAGGTATTTTTGGAGGGTCTGGAAGGTTTTGTGGTTGTTGTTCCAGAATATTTTCAGGATGTTCAACAACATCTTGAGGGTCTATGGGTGGGTTGTTTAGGGGAGGGTTTTGTTGGGAAAAACCCTTTTGTATGAGTAGTTGAGCGAGACGGTGATGGGTGAGGGAAAGGGTGGGATTTTTAGCCTTTTTACAATAATGCAACATATTTCTAAGACATCCAATAAGATAGTAGGGAATATTCACCAATCTAGCATGTCGTAAATGAGATAACAAGACAAAATCGTACTGGTAGACTACCTAGTATCAGCCTTCACAAGTGAGGTAGTGCTTGACAAACTCTGTAACTTTCCGCCAAGGAGGCGACAACGAGATAAGTCGAACACCCCAGCCTTTAGTCTCAATTTGTTCTCCTGGCAAGAGAAAATCCAGCTGGGCATTAAGGATAATGTGTTTGCGGCTGAACCAGTGAATTCCAGTGACAGGGAGACCCGGAACCTATGCTATATCATCCTCTGTGACTGGAATTCGAACCCCTTGAACAATGGAATAATATTCTTGAATATTTCGAGCAAATTGAAGAACCTGTTGTTGATCAAATCCTTGGAGCCTCTGAAAATAACCTAGCCAGCCTGCCTGCAGAAATTTTTGATAGATTTCTGGATATAATTCTAACAGGGCTGTCGTGGCGGGTTCATATCATATAACATGGCCTCCCATAGCTAACAGCTCAGTAAAATGCACAGTCAGAGAGTCAAGTAACCACTTCTGAACAAAGTAAGTTTTGCAGGTGAAGGCATGCAAATGGTGGTGAAAACAAACAAAATGATGGGTAAAAAGGAATGACGGTAGTCGGTTCATGTGAAATTATGGCATAAGATTTCGATATCCCCCCCCCCCCAAGNCCCCCCCCCCCCCAAGTACGGATAAAATAATGATTTTAAGTGAATGATAATAATGAGTCGGGATCTTCTCATTAGCCATATTTCAATTGTATTTACATATAAAGTTTACATACGTCATCTTTACCTTTGATTCGTACTTCAAAAAAAAATATAGTGCCTGTCCGTAATAGTTCTGCAGTAACCATGGGAGAGACTTTGGATTTATTAGAGAAATTGTATCATGGGTTTGTTTAATTATGAGAGAGGTTCGTGGAAGGACAAAATGTAGTATGGGAGCGAAATAGCTGAAGCAGATGTTTTTATTGACAGGGAATGCTGAAAAAGTGGTGTTTCAGCAACAAGAAAAGAATAGAAAAATGTTTGTTGAAGAGTGATGTTTTAACAATGGAAAATACTACTGAAGAAATGGTGTTTGAGTAGTGGAGAAATGTTGCTGAGCAGTGGTGTTTTAGTAATGGAGAAAAAGGGCGAAATATTGTTGAACAATGGTGTTTCAGTAATGGAGAAAAAGGGCGAAATATTGTTGAACAATGGTGTTTCAGCAATGGGGAAGATGGGAAAAATGAGGGGAAAATGTTGTTGGAAAGTGATGTTTCAGCAATGGGGAAAGGGGGAAATATTGTTGAACAATGGTGTTTCAGCAATGGGGAAAATGGTGAAATATTGCTGAATAGTGGTGTTTCAGCAATGGGAAAAGGGTGAAATATTGCTGAACAGTGGTGTTTCAGCAATGGGGAAAAGGGTGAAATATTGCTGAACAGTGGTGTTTCAGCAATGGGGAAAAGGGCGAAAAATGAGGAAAATGTTTGCTGGAAAGTGATGTTTCAGCAATGGGGAAAAGGGGGAAATATTGTTGAATAGTGGTGTTTCAGCAATGGGGAAAAGGGAAAAATATTGTTGAACAATGGTGTTTCAGCAATGGGGAAAAGGGCGAAAAATTGTTGAACAGTGGTGTTTTAGTAATGGGGAAAATGATGAAATATTGCTTAACAATGGTGTTTCAGCAATGGGAAAAAGGGTGAAAAATGAGGAAAATGTTTGCTGGAAAGTGATGAAGAAAGAGGGAGCAATGCTTCACAAAATGAAGCTTGGATCTTCTTGAAGTAAGATCGTCCTTTCTTGGTAGGCCTTTTCTTTGATCAAGAATCTGCAAAAGAATCAATTGTAACATGCCATTCCTTGACAGGGATTATTAGTAAAAGAAATCTAATCTAATACTAAAGGAATTAAATTCATAAGAATTAATTGCAATGAGGGGTAGGAGGCCCCTCTAAAAAGAGATAATGTGAGTCTGCCACACATGTGGCCTTAAAATCTTCTTTGGAAATGGGGCGCTGGTACAGACGAAGATGATGACCATTCACTAATAATGGTGTTTTAGAGTCATCAATTGTGAGGAGCCTTACTATTCCATTGGGGAAAACAGTGTCCACTTCGTAAGCTCCAAGCCATCTTGTACGTAGTTTCCCTTGAAATTCTTTAAACCGAGAATCATACAGTAAATCCCAATTACCTTTTTGGAATTGCTTATGCTTGATGGTTTTGTCATGTCATTTTGATCTTTGTTGTTGAATAATAGTTGTTTGATGAATGACATCTAGTATTTTTCCATCCAATTCATTAAGCTGCTGCAACCTGGCTGTCTGTGCATCGGTCAAATCAAGGTTGATAGCTAAAGCAGTCCTTAAGGTTTTGATTTCAAATTCCATAGGAAAGACAACACTTTTTCCATAAACTAATTCATAGGGAGAGAATCTTGTAATATTTCTCCAGGTAGTTCCGTAAGCCCATAATGTTTCAGGGAGACTGTGAGACCAATCCTTTCTGTTTTCCTTCACTGTTTTTGTGAGAATGTCTTCTATTACTATATTTGTGCTTTCCACCTATCCATTGGCTTGGGGGTGGTATGGTGTAGTCATTCTATGATGAATATGATATTTTTGAAGGGTGGCTTTAAAACCGTGAGAAGTGAAAGGAGGTCCTCCATCTATAACTAATTCTCTAGGCACTCCAAATCTGATAAAGATGTCTTCAAATAGAAAATCTAGAACCGCTTCTTCAGTAGCTTGATGGAGTGCTTTAGCTTCCACCCATTTGGTCATATAATCTGTGCATACCACTATATAAACATTTTGATTGGATGGAGGGTTAATGGGTCCTACAAAGTCTAAGGCCCATCTTTCAAATGGTTCGAGTCCTACTTGGGGATTTAATGGATTTTCATCTCTATGATTAGGTTGACCCATTCTTTGATAGCTATCACAGACCCGAACATATTTCTTTGCATATTTAAAAAGTGAGGGCCAATAATACCCCATCCTAAGAATTTTATGTGTTGTTCTCTTATCAACAAAATTCCCTCCACAAGGGCCATCATGACAAGATTTTAGTAAATCATAAACCTCATCTTCTCTAATGCACCTTCAGATTTCTTGATCAAGTCCTATGTGGAAAAGAAACCCACTTATCCAGCTATACCGAGCACTTTGTTGAATGATTCTTCTTCTCTCTTGGTGGGATAGGTGTGGTGGTAACTTCCCTGCAACCAAGTAGTTAGCGATGTATGCATACCATGGTGAGTGAACATATACTGCAAATAGATATTCATCAGGAAATGAATCATCTACTGGGGTATTATCATCAGGTGTTAACCGAGAAAGGAAATCAACAACTGCATTTTCTTTTTCATGTCTATCTACAATTGTAATATCAAATTCTTGTAATAATAGTAACCATCTGGTGACTCGAGCATTTGTGACAGGTTTGTTCATTAAATATTTGATAGCTGAGTGATCAGTATGGACAAGAGTATTGTAGCCATTGATGTAATGTCGAAATTTATTAATAGGATAGATAACTGCTAAGAATTCCTTTTTGGTAACTGTATAGTTAAGTTCAACAGGAGTCATATTCTTGCTAATGAAGTAAATAGCATAAGGGAGATGATTTTCTTCTTGTCCCAAGACAACTCCTATTGCAGTATCTGAAGCATCAGAGGATATATGAAATGGAAGTGTCCAATCAGGTCCTCTTAGAATAGGAGCTATATATAACTGGTGTTTGAGTGTATTAAATGCTTCCTGGCAAGGATTAGTCCACTTGAATTCAACATTTTTCATAAGTAGCACAAACAGAGGAGAAGCTATTTTGGATTTTTTTTTGATAAATCTTCTGTAGTATCCAACATGTCCTAGGAAAATTCTCACCTCTATTTGGGTTTTGGGAATAAGAAGGTTTTTAATGACTTGTATCTTGGATGGATCCACCTGGATTCCTTGAGATGAAATAAAATTTCCAAGCACTACTCCTTCACTCATCATCATATGACATTTTTCTGTGCTTAAGGAGAGGTGGGATTGTATACATCATTTAAGTACTTTGTCAAGGTTTTGTAGTGCTTCCTCAAAAGAGACACCATAAGGGGTAAAATCATCCATAAAAATTTCCATAGAGTCATTAATCACATCAGAAAAGATTCCTATAACTGCTCTTTGAAAGGTTGTTGGTGCATTACATAGTCCAAATGGGAGGACTCTATAAGAAAAAGTTCCCCATGGGTTAGTAAAAGTGGTCTTATATTGGTCTTGGGGTGCAATTTTGATCTGATTATACCCACTGAAACCATCTAAAAAGGAGAAAAATTTCTTCCCTGACAAACTATCTAACACCTGATCAATGAATGGTAACGGAAAGTGATCTTTTTGAGTGGCTTTATT
>ML781047.1:941552-992562 GCA_009831015.1 Picea engelmannii | reverse complement strand
TGAGGGTAGAGGGTAAGATGTTTAGTCTCATATCTGTTGGAAATTGTCATTGAAACAGATCTACAACTGATAAAAGCATCTGTTGTGGCTAGCCAAGGCCTGCCCAAAATTAGAGGGTGGCCCCCCAACTTTTTTTTAGGTTGTAATACCACAAAGTTAGCTGGATAATTCCAGGATTCAACTGAGATGATTAGGTCTTCAATGACTCCTTCCAGTTTGATTGTAGAACGATCAGTTAATTCTAGAATGGTTGGGGTATCTCTGATTTCATTCTTCAGTTGTAACAATTGTGAGGTTTCAAGAGTCATAATATTGATAGCAGCGCCTAAGTCTACCAAGACTCGAGGAATTATTGTTTTTCCAATTTTCACTGAGACGTTAGGATGGTCGGGATCACCATATTTAACTGGGGGAACTTTACCTGAATTAGTGCAGACAAATAACCCATGACATGAACTGTGAGGGGATATTTAGTTTTCCTACCAGGTTTCTTAACACAAATGTCTCGCATAGGTCTGTCATAAATTGGTATGTCTCTTAGTGCTTGCAATAATTGAATTTTGAGATAAAGATTTTGTAATTCCCCTAGAAGATTGAAAGCAGGTGGCTCAGGCGTTTTAGTCAAAGCTAAACGCTCAAGAAATGGTGGTTTTGTTGTTTCAGTAGTAGTGTTGGAGGATGATTGTACCTCTTCAGGTACATCGTGCTTTTTTATTTCTTCTTTATTGGAATCAGAAGAGGTAACATCATCAATGATAGGTTCTACTATTTTCCTAGATCGTAAATGAATATCATTGCATTGTGCAGGGAAAAGAGAAAGTATAGGCTGGTTTTGAATATCAATGCACTGCACAGCCTTATTATTGGGGTTAGGGTTAGGTTGTATAGGTAGTTGGGGCCTCATCATTTGATTTTTCGGTGGAGTACTTGATGGTAAAGAGAGTGGTTGCAGAAATTGTGATTGAGGTAATTGATTTGGGAACGTGGGTTGTTGACCTCTCCAATTTGGATTCCATTGGTTAAGTTAAGCTTGTTGTTGTGGAGGCCAAGTAGTCCACATTGCTGGATCTACAAAGGGAGGGTTAATTTGTTGCATGGGTGGGTAATTCATTTGATTGAGGGGTGGGTATTGCATTTGATTATAGGGAGGGTAATTTGCTTGATTAAAAGAAGGATAGTTATTCCAACAATTAGAAGATGTAAATGGCATATTAGGATTTATACCTTGTCCCCGCGACTGCCATTGCCTTCTCTGTGTCAACATATAGACAGCTTCAACTTCTTCATCAGTTGGTTGTAATGCTACCTTGATTCTTGGTAAAGAAGAGCATTGTTGAGTTTCATGATCCTTATCACAAATGGTGCATATTGGCCTTTTGTCCAATGGGAATTCCCTTCGTGGGTTCTTATCTCTGCATTTGGAACAAAAGATGGACAGAGCTGCTTCTGCTTCGACTTGTTTCTTTTGAATCTGCAAGGTATCAATTTGTGAAGCAAAAGAGCTTAACATTTCAGTTTTAAAACCCTCAAGTAAATTACCTATTTCGGCTCTTGTTGCTCCTCCATTGGCTGATTTTTGAACTCTTGAAATTGTGGTATCCCTGTTGTTTGATCTATTCCTTGCAGCTCCTCTTGAACATCTTTTACATAGGTTAACAATTTCATCATATGATTCTTTAGATATGTCCCCTTTTCCAAGCATATTCAACATATCTAGACAGTCATCCCTTACTCGTTTTAGTAATATTGTTTTAAGAATATCTTTACTTACATCGAGATGAATGGATCTTTGTAGATTATACTGTAGACTTTCCAAAAAGTCCTCCAAATTTTCATCCTCTTTCTGTATCATCTTGAATAGTTCCTCTCTTTTTTCTCTTGTTCGGCAACAGTCTTGGTATTTATGCAAGAATTTCTGTTTCATATGATCCCATGTTGTGATTACATGACCTCCAATACTCATGAACCATCTTAATGCATTTCATTTCAGTGTTGCTGGGAATAGCTTCAATTTTTGAGCATTGGAAATGTAATCATAACTTTTGCATAATATGTCAAACTTGAAAAAGAATTCATCAGGATATTCTGAAGATAAACCATGAAAGTTAGGTAAAGATGAGAGTGGAATATTCTTCATGGGAGCTACTCCTCTAGGAAGATCACCAATAGGAAATACTAAGGTGGAAAAAGAGTTTTCGTCATTTACCTCTCCTTCAGGACCTGCATGTTCTTCATGATGCAGTTCTTCATTATACTCATCCATGGTTTCTTCTGTTTGTTCCCCTACTGCACTTGCTCGATCCTCAATGTTTTTTGCTGCTTTCTCAAGTATCTCAGGACTCCAAATCTCTTTCCCCATTTCAAAGTTTTCTTGAATGGAAGGTTGAGATTTTGGTTTTCGAGAGCTTGGTCGCTGAGGAGCAACAAATTCAGATTTTGATATAATCTCATGAATAAAAGTATTTCTTCCTCCCCTTCCTCTGCACCTACCACCTGTAGGGTCAGTTTATTTGGGGTCTCCGCATCCTCTCATGCAATCTGTATATCTGAAAGAACATAAGTGCTTTTGAAATATATAATTTCCTTCCCCGACAACAACGCCAAAATGTTGGTCACTGTAATTTCTTATTAACTAAACAATCAAGTGTTACATAAATTGTCAACCCAGGGAAGTTTGTTTATTTCAAAGGCAATCACACACTGTATATGATCAATCTCAAAAGAAATCACACACTGTATATGATCAATCTCAAAAGCAATCTAGAGTTGTAATAAAAGTACATTAATCACACCTTGCCTTGAACAGACTGAAGTTCTACTTTGAATTACAGAAAAGCAATCTATCTATTGCAGAGTTCAAGGTTTAAGGAAATAATTATCAAAAGAATCCTGAATTACATTAAGAAACAACAACCTAGGAAAATAAATCTTTCAGGATACTGCAAGGAAGACTAACTATTCTGTAACAGAGAACAAGACCCTATTCCCCAAGCATGAATCTTCAACACCTGTTTCCGACTATCACACTTTCATGAACTCATTACTAATCAAAATGATTGACATGTACTGAAGGATAACTATCTCATAACAGAGAACATGACCCTATTCCCCAAGCAGGAATCTTCAACACTTGTCTCTGATTATCACACTTTCATGAACTCATTACTAATCAAAATGATTGACATGTACTGAAGGCTAACTATCTTATAACAGAGAACAAGACCCTATTCCCCAAGCAGGAATCTTCAACACATGTCTCTGATTATCACACTTTCATAAATTCATCAAGAAGAATTACCAATCAGAATGATTAACAGTTACCCGAGCATGAATTGTATGAAAACAATGTAACAATCAGTAAAGCAGAGTTTCAGCAAAACATAGTTCAGTAAAGTAGAGTTTCAGCAAAACATAGTTCAATCAAGGCGTGAACAAAAATAATACTAACACACTACAAAACTAATGGGTGAATCTTGTGAAGAAGGTGGGCCCTCCCTTCTCACAAGATTCCCCAGGAATGAAAGGAACTAAGAAGAAATGCTCAGAATAATCTTTTATTCATCTGTCAATTGTATGATGTTACAATATCCAAAGTGAACACGTCCTTCTCTGTAATTCCTTTCTAGCCAAAAAGGATTTTTTCTTCTAATGATGATTTCCCCTTATTTAAGGAGGAGAATCCTCTCAATACAATTGATCATCAAATTACATGTGCACATACGAATCCTATTCTTAGTCAGATCTAATCTTCTATGATGGAATAGGATATTTTGATCTCCCGTAGCAAAATGTATTTACAATAGTTGGAATGGTGTTGGGTTGAGGTGTAGTTGTTGCGGCCGGTGTAACAACTTCTTTATTTATCTTCTTGTTACTGTTGTTGTATACTGTTTCAGCATTGCAAATCACAGATTGTTTCAGCAACGGGATTTGCGTTCTGACTGTTTCAGCAACGTGGTCTCAAGCAATAACGATGGTTGGTGTTGGCTTAAGGTGCGGTTGTTGCGGCCAGTGTAACAACTCCTTCTTGTTACTGCTGTGTGAATTGTTGTTCCAGCATCACAGATCACAGACTGTTTCAACAACGGGATTTGCATGCTGTTAACTGTTTTAGCAATGGGTCTTCAAGAAACAACAATAATCTGTAGTTCGAACTGTTTAAGCAACTATATGTTTCTGATCGATGGTTAAGTATGAGAGCAATGTAAAATTACATGTAAAACAAATTAAACATATAGCAAAGAGAAGAAACGGTATATACCTTTGGAAATATAGGTTAAGGTGATAATGTAAGTTTAAATGTGAGTGGGAAAAGGATGTAATGATAGCAAAAAGTATGAACAAAAAGGTACATTATAGGGTCCTAAAACCTACGATCAATTGGCAGGTGAGGCACACTATGTCACTATGGATAGAAGCTACCTTGTAGCCTCGCATGCCCTTCTCGACATATCCGTAAGTGTCCTTAATATTCTGCGCAAGAGAGCGATCCATGGATTTTCTGGGATAAAAATTTTGTGGGTCACGACCTTGCATGCTTAGCCCAGTGATCCGATTGATCAACGTCAGATCCACTGTGATATGAGGGTTTAACCATAAGTATCCACCATGGTAACAGGAAAATAGTATTTTGATGCATGCGTTCACTTTTTGATGCCTTCCGAAGTGTGGGATCTTCATGACATTGAGCAGTGTGGGTTGTGCGAGGTTATGGGTCCATGATTGAGGAATTATCTTTGAATTCTTTCCTTTTGTTCTGTTCAGATACTTATGTGGGCTGAACATGCTATAAACCTTCCTGTCGCCGAGGTTGAAGTCGCTAAACTTCAACGCTGTGATCTTATCCTGGTCTGCACGCACTGTGCGTATCCCCTTTGGGAGGTATGCAGTGACCAAAGAGTACCCAAAATCTCTGGGCACACTGTCTCGATTGATTGCACCACTCAGAAGTGGTAGATAGGTGGGTAGTATACTTGGGATTAACTTAGCATTTGTGAGATCATCCCTATGCTTAGTTCACTTTTCATCTATTGGCCAAGATGGATCGGCTCAAGCAGTGGATGGAGAGGCCGACAGTCCTCTCATCGAAGATGCTTGTACACCTATAGACACTCCTCTCTCCGACATGACTCTTTCAATCATTAAGTTGAGGAGAAATTCCGTTATGGATTCTTCAACTACGGTGAGCTCGTCAGACATATGCGCTCAGGATTAAAATTATTGGGGTAATGATGATCTTAGATACGACATTAGAACAAACAACAATAACACAATGATCACTATATACAATTCTCTTAGTTTGCGGGCTTCAAATTCTCAGTTAGAAAAAGTGTTCTCTGTGCATGGCACGATGGGATAAGTAGGCAACTCGACAACGATTCTCTTGTAATGGGTATGAAGCCTCATTAACTCTTGTTATGTCTGTGATGGTGCATTCCAACAGCCTGGTGTTGAGCTATAAATTCTTTTCAACCCGTTCAGAGCGTGAGTGGAATGGATATATCGGCCCCAATGGCTTTATTGCTCCGCCCTGGTGAAGTACCATGTGTCACTGTTCTGATATCCCGACGAAACTCCAATTCTGCAAATTTTCTGTCTACGGAGTTCCCTCTGGAATCTTATGTAACTGTCTATGGAGTTCCCTATGGAGTTTACCAGTTTTTCTAGCCTTCTTTCCAACAAGATTCATCTCCGTAGTTCGTTTTCCACGCTGATTCTTATCTTTTGTGATCTTAGTTAGTTCTCGTTGTTGAGATTCTCTCCTAGGACTTAGGGGTAACACCTCTTATTTATCCGAGATAGGTACTTCAGTCTCCTGTGAGTCTTCTAATGTTCTTGCAGCTTCGACATCTGGGTTTCTAGTGTTGAATAGCTTTGATCTGTTGTCTTGTTCTTCAATAAAGTATGTGATCCTTCTAGTAATGAAATCTTTTAACTCTTGTTTCTTATGCTCCAAGACTTATTCTTCTTTCTTTCATTTGGCTTGATCTCTGTCAATCCAAGGTTTTCCTATTAACATGGTAAACGGGGCGTTGTCCTTAATAAATTGAACAATCTCAAAGTCTTCCTCTGTCGAAGTTCCATTGATGGTCATAGGTATATGAGCGAGCCTTTCATACAGGTTTACCAATTTTCCTCTGAACAACCCTATTCCTCCTAATGAAGGAATCATAGCAGGCCTTCCTATAGCTTCCCAAGTTCTCTTTGTCATGATATTCACTTGTGTTTCTTCATCTAGAACACAGTCAATGTCAAAGTCTCCTATTCTTGCTTCAACACGTTCCTTGTCTTTAAATATATCTGATAATCTAATATGTCGGTGGTCATTCAAGGTTTCTCTCATCTGTAGCAATATTCTCTCTGATTCTTTCTGGGGATCTTCTATAGCCTCTGGAGCTGCCTTAGGGTTTTCTTGATTCATATTCATTCCTTCAAGCTTAGAAATCATTCTAGGGAAATCCAACACTTCATGGTCCATCGCTTTGCAACAAAGACAACTAGGTCTTCTCCCAGGGCATTCTTTAGCAAGATGTCCTGGTTTTCTACAACTGTAACCGAGGGTTAATCCTCTCTTTCTTTTAAATGATCCCCAACATCTTCTGTACTGTGCACTAGGATCGTAGGCGCTAACCTGCAATAAATTCTTTATGGGATCCTACATCCATTCGTTAGTCCAAACATTCCTTTTATGCATAGGTATAACATATCTTTCACTATTCTTATCAGATCTACTCATATCAAACCTTCTTTCATCTATTAATGCCCTAGTTTTCAAACTAGGATAGTCTCTATTAAACATACCTATATCCATACTCTAGAAACAAGAAATTCCACTTATCTTACTTCTGCAGAGCACAAAGCTTCCAAATTTAAAACTTTTAACTATTCTTACCTTTATTAGAGCACAGAGCTTGCGGATCTTACCTCTTTTAATAAAAAAATATGACTTTTACCTTTCTTAGAGCACAAAGCATTCAGGTCCTGCTTCTTTTCTTCAGATCCGGCCTCTTTTCTTCAGATTGGTCTTATTTATTTCAGATATGACCTCTTTTCTTCAGATCGAGCTTCTTTATTTCAAATATGACCTCTTTTCTTCAGATTGGGCTTCTTTCTTTCAGATCTGACCTCTTTTCTTTAGCACAGAGATTTATATATCAAGTAGAACACTGCTCACTAGGGCACAGATCTTCGCACAAGGATTTCAGGTCAACTTTTTGCACCAAGCTTCTTCTTCCTTAGTTCCCAACAATCATAGTTTCAAGTCTTGACAACAGAACCATTTGTTGGCATAGGTGCAGACCCAGGGTTCAACACTACAACAACGTACGAACAAATCCCTAACTAATGACCCTTTCGGCAACACCTGCGAAGCAAATGAAGTCTCATCCGAGGTAGAGGCAGGGGTGGTTACAAGACTCAGGTGTTTGCAACCTTAGTTGGGACATAGATATGTGATTGTACTATTTGATAAAGCACTTAGCACCGTCAATTACTTAATATGCAAGAAATATCCACTTTGCTAATAGAACATAACTTTGCAGTACCCTCACTAATCTATTGTATTTAAGCACTTAGCATCAATAGATAGGTTAGATCTAGCAGATCAAGCACTAAGCACATGCATATGGATCAGATCTAATACTCTCAGATATCATAAGCACAAAGAATAAGTAGATCTATCTAAACATATCAAAGAACCTAGCAAATAACATGTGAACACATCAAGATAAAGCACAAAGCACATAACACCGTGTTTACATGGTTCACCCCCACCTTGGTGCTACGTCCACCAACTCTTCTTCTTTATTTTCTTCAGTCAATTAGTTACAAGAACAAAGCCATCGAAACCCTTACTCCGCACAGGACATAAGATTTGAGCATCTCGCTAAATCCTTCTTCCTTGCATTACAACACTAAGCCATCTATAGTCTCACACAAGGACTTGCACTCATCTCTACAAGTCTTACACAAAATGCACAAATCCCTGATCACACAGATCCAACTCTTGGCACTTAGCCTACATCACATAGATATACTATTTGACTACTTCTTACATTGCCTATCCTTCTATTTATACATACAAAATAGGCCTAAACATGGGTAAACCCATGGACCGACATCCCATTTCTATTACATATTCCCCAAAACCCAAAAAGGATCCAAGAGTCGGTCTAGATCCCATGATCTCTGATTTGTCTTGTGCTCCTCCTTCGACAGGCTGTCGAAGTCCCAAAATAGGTCAACATGACCAAGAACTCCCAAAACTTGGTCAAGGGCCAACACAAAGAGATATAAGAACACCCCTATAGGTTAGAGTCAAGGATGAACTTGAGGCCTAAAGAGAGAGTCTTTGGAGTTTGTAAATGGTTGTCAAGGTTGTGTACCTACAAAATAGTGTTAGACAAACCAAAACAAAAATACCAAATATGATGATATAAGCCTCAAGATAAGTGGGGAATCAACAAGTAATCTTGTTGTCCCAAATTTGCAGCAGTATTGAAATATATATTTCAGCAATGAATAAGTTATAACAATTGGAAATTAAATCATCAAAGTCAACATATAATATTGGATAACAATGCTTGCGTTTCGTAGATAATCATCCAATGCTTAAACTAAGACTTTGATAGAAAAAGGGGGCTGTTAATGAGTGTTATCAACATATTTTTCTAACATCCCTATGGATGAAGAAATATTTTTCTACAACAACATGTTCTATCCACTGAAATCAACAAGTAAGCCACCCAAACAATAGCTCTTAAACTACATATCAAATATCACAACTTACAAGTAAATGTTAGTGGTAGAAAAGTTGTAAAAGAGTATGAAATAGTGAGTTTGTTGCAGCCCTATTGGTTGTAGCTTAATGTTTATTACAAAATMTCAATCACTTAGAAAATCAAGATGCCCTTGGAGGGAAAGATAGCCAATAGCATATAGAATTTAAATCCAACCTTAAACAATTCAATATTTTAAAATTCATGTTTACCAATGCACCAATATTCAATCTCCAATGCAATTAGTGCCTTATATATTGGGTTATGGAGTCTCTTGCTTGGTCACAACCAAGTTAAGATAGGGTTTATTACTCTTCTAGGGGTATAAACCATTTTACTCCCTAGAGAAAACAAACCCTAAAAGGTGTTTTCTACAAGGGTGTAAACCCTCTTACTCCTTGTAGCAATTCTCCATCCTTTTCAATAACGATAGAAGAAAATTCCTTGATGGAGAGTGTATTCCCTTATACTCCTCCAATGATTTGATTAATAACCTTGAAATAAAGAAGAAAAACACAAGGTTGCAAAAATTCCTTACCTATTCCAAAAGATAACATGCAAAACCCTTACTTTATCAAAGAAATTCCATCAAATTTCCAAGAACAAGCATCTAAGAGAAGTCACTAGAATTTATTCCACCAATATACAATTGTAGCATCCATTTTGCACAAGATAAAAGAGATAGTGAATTGTCCAAAGAGGTTGAGATTTCAATCCAAGAGTATGCAATTCTCAAGTGATGAGTTGTGAAAATTAAAAGAGACAGTCCTTGATTTATATGAGGCCACCTAAAATGATTTGGCCACATAAAATTGTCAACAAAAAATTAAAAGAGGGCCGACCCCATTTCTTTTCTCTTACAACTTGTAAATTGTTGGAAGCAAGCCAAAGTGGAAAGAAAGGCGATTTTTGGAAAGAAGGTATGCACAAGGAAAGCGACAGCTGGAAGGAAGAACAACACGTGCGCATGCATGGAAGACCTAACAACATTAGGTTAGGGTTTTGACAATGCATTGTAATGGTTGAAGAGCCAAAAATGTATAAATATAGTTACCTAGGTCTTAGAGAGAGACTAGTCTTTATTTTTGAGAGAGGATTATTGTAGTGAGTTGATAGAGATATACATAAACGAATACAAAGGAGCGAAGACTATGTAATATTTTTTTGTATGGCCTACTTTTGTAAGCTATTGAAATGGAGAGGACTGATAAGGGTAGATATTGAGGGTTAGATCGCAAGTTGAGGAGCCTGGTGCGATCTAGTCCACCTCATAATAGATCTTACCCACCAAGAAGAGTTGTAAAGCGCACGACGCTGTAGTGAGGAACTACTACAATAAAAGAGCTAAGAGCCAGATCTTTGTGGACATATCTAGGGAGGGGTGAACCACGGTAAAACATGTGTTATGTGATTGGATGCATGTGTTATTTTATTGTCTTCAAGTAAATATTGCTATGTTGAATGAATGAGCTGTTACAGTTTCTGCATGATCGTAAGAAAAAATGTATTGCAGTGATAAGTTGTAATAGAACTTTCAGTATACATTTATCAGATCTCACTCAATCCTAGGTTGAAAACAGATGAGTATTGTATCCACCCATTAAGGCTATCTCGGGTGAGACTGCATAGTTCACCTTGTGCATTACGTTGCCTTCTAGTTTACCAGGAGGGCCGATAGTTTTAGAGGATTTGTTGGAACCCCAAACAGACATGAACCCTGGGTCACTCAATATGAAATCAGATAGGATATATAAGTAAACCAAAAAATGGTTTCTTTGTCATTGGTAGGAACAATAGAGGATTGAGTATATGATATATGTTGAAAGATACGTAAGACCTGTGGGAGGTGGAGAAAGACAAGAAATAAATGAGCCACTAGAAAGGGATGCTAAGACCATGGAATCCCACAAAAGAAGAGATCAAAAGTTGGCTAAGAATAAAAGAGGTGGAGTTTGCAAAGAAAGATAACAGAAACAGAGTAACACCCCAAAAATATCTTGAGAAATGCGTGTTTACTAATTTGCATGAAGTCTTTTTTTATGATTTTCCACACTTATTGAAGTAGTGGATACTAAGGTTGAAGGATAACCACGAAACAAACCGGATCCTACAGTTAGAGTGGACCCCGATACAGATTGAGAAGTTACAGCAGGTGAACAAAAAATTCACCCGCGCAGTAGACTTTTGGGTCGAAAGTATTGTCGCAGGCTTTATAACAAAGTTTGCGGTAGATACAATGAAGTTGTATAGTGCAGCGGAGCAAGAGTTTCTACGCGGACCTCGGGAAAGGTACATTGTATCGTTGTATATTTCTATTAAGATATTTTTATATAACAAAGGTGTGATGATAATGGAGTCAGATAAATAAACTTCCCTATGTGCATGGGGGAAGGGAGGAAGCACTGGCAGAAAGAGGAGAAATGGAAGGAGGAAAGGATAAGAAAAAGGAGGAGGAACCCTTGGACCCAATCATGATGGATACTGACCAGATCAAGCGGATCATGGCAACAACTGGAAAGACGCGTAACATAGTACCCTACCAATACAAGGTGAATACCAAGAAAAGAGTTGTATCCGCGAGGGAAGGATTGGAGAGAGATGAGGAAGAGGTAGAGGATCTCTGGGTTGTGGAGTAGACTGAGTAAATCTTGCAAAAAACATATGAGAGGAAGACGAGAGGTCCAATAATGGGAAGAGAAGGTAGAAATCTTATCCATATTAATGTCAATATCATATATCTCCGCGGGGTCTGCTGGGATGAGGAGGTCCGCCAACCATTCCTTGGGGATTTCCTCCAAATCCTCCTCTGTCAACTTGTAGTATGATTGCGGTTGTTGTTTGTTCTCATCAGCGTGCATTGTGACATAGATGAAATGGCAGTCCATGCTTAATTTCATCAAGGGACTGAACCTGTGGAGAGTGTTCGGGGTTATACGAGGCTCTAAATGGATAGCTATCTTTAGCTGGTTGTAATATGTGTGGAACACAAAATTTGACTGCCATTTCTTATTCATCTCATTTGAGTACTACAATGTACTGAACTTCACGACCAGAGGTTCAAACGGCTCGATGTCTAGGAAGGTCGCACCTTTCGACATCTCCCATGCGATGAAAGCGACTAGTATAAGAAGTCAGTTGAAGTGCAACTCGTATCCTTGATCCTACGCTTCCCTGCAGTCAATTTCCAACTGGTTTACCAGGTACTGCACCTAATTCATCTGAAGTCCTTCTACGCACTTCCCTATGAGGTCGACTACGAACCTCGTGACTTGGGTGGGTCGATTATTTCGCACCAACTTTCCTGCGATCAATTAGCAGGCAAGGCGCACTGTGTCTCTATGGATAGAAGCTACCTTGTAGCCTCGCATGCCCTTCTCGACATCTCTGTAAGTGTCCTTAATATTCTGTGCAAGAGCGTGATCCATGGCTTTTCTCGGATAAAAATCTTGTGGGTCACAGCCTTGCATGGTTATCCCTATGATCTGATTGGTCAACGTCGGATCCACTGTGATACGACAGTTTAACCATAAGTATCTGCCATGGTAATAGGACAACAGTAGTTTGACGCATGCGTTCACTTTTTTATGCCTTCCGAAGTGTGGGATCTTCATGATGTTGAGTAGTGTGGACTAGGAGAGGTTATGGGTCCATGATTGAGGAATTATCTTTGAATTCTTTCCCTTTGTTCTGGTCAGATACTTATGTGGAGTGAGCATGCTATAAACCTTCCTGTCATCAAGGTTGAAGTCACAAAAATTCAACATTGTGATCTTATCCTGGTCTGCGCGCACTGTGCATATGTCCTTCGGGAGGTACGCAGTGACAAAAGTGTACTCAAAATATCTGGGCACACTATCTCAATTGATTGTGCCGCTCAGAGGTGGTAGATAGGTGGGTAGTATACTCGGGATTAACTTAGCATATGTGAGATCATCCCTATGCTTAGTTCACTTTTCATCTACTGGCTCGGATGGACCGGCTCAAGCAGTGGACAGAGAGGCCAACAGTCCTCTCATCAAAGATACTTGTACACCTATAGACACTCCTCTCTCTGACATGACTCTTTCAATCATTAAGTCAAGGAGAAATTTCATTACGGATTCTTCAACTGCGGTGAGCTCATCGGACATATGTGCTCAGGATTAAAATTATTGGGGTAACGATGATCTTAGATACCAGACTAGAACAAACAAAAATAATGCAATGATCACTGTATACAATTTGCTTAGTCTGCGGGCTTCAAATTCTCAACTATCAAAAGTGCTCTCTGTGCATGGCACGATGGGATAAGTAGGCAACTCGACAACGGTTCACTTGTAATGGGTATGAAGCCTCATTAACTCTTGTTATGTCTGTTATGGTGCATTCCAACGGTTTGGTGTTGAGTTGTAAATGATTTTCGACCCGTTCAGAGCATGTGTCAAACGGATATATCGACCCCAATGGCTATATTGCTTTGCCCTGGCGAAGTACCATGTGTCACTGTTCTGATATCTCGGAGAAGCTCCAATTCTGCAATTTTTCTTTCTGCGAAGTTCCCTATGGAATCTTTTGTAACTTTTCAATCTTAGCCCTCTTCTTACTTTTCTTTCTATCCTTCTTTCTAGTGAGATTCATCTCGGTAGTTCATTTTCCACGCTAATTCTTATCTTCTGTGGTCTTAGTTACTTCGCGTTGTTGAGATTATCTCCTAGGACTTAGGGGTAACACCTCTTATTTATCCAAGATAGGTACTTCAGTCTCCTGTGAGTCTTCTAATTTTCTTCCAGCTTTGACATCTGGTTTTCTAGTGTTAAATAGCTTCGATATGTTCTCTTGTTCTTCAATAAAGTATGCAATCCTTCTAGTCATGAAATCTTTTAACTCTTGTTTCTTATGCTCCAAGACTTCTTCTTCTTTCTTTTATCTGGCTTGATCTCTGTCAATCCAAGGTTTTCCTATTAACATGGTAAACGAGGTGTTGTCCTCAATAAATTGAATAATCTCAAAGTCTTCCTCTGTCGAAGTTCCATTGATGGTCATAGGTATATGAGCGAGCCTTCCATACAGGTTTACCAGTTTTCCTCTGAACAACCCTATTCCTCCTAATGAAGGAATCATAGCAGACCTTCCTATATATTCCCAAGTTCTCTTTGTCATGATATTCACTTGTGTTTCTTCATCTAGAACACAGTCAATGTCAAATTCTCCTATTCTTGCTTCAAGGCATTCCATGTCTTTAAATATATCTGATAATCTAATATGTCGATGGTCATTCAAGGTTTCTCTCATCTGTAGCAATATTCTCTCTAATTCTTTCTGGGGCTCTACTATAGCCTCTGGAGCTGCCTTAGGGTTTTCTTGATTCACATTCATTCCTTCAAGCTTAGAAATCATTCTAGGGAAATCCAACACTTCATGGTCCATGGCTTTGTAACAAAGACAACTAGGTCTTCTCCCAGGGCATTCTTTAGAAAGATGTCCTGGTTTTCTACAACTGTAACAGAGGGTTAATCCTCTCTTTCTTTTAAATGATCCCCAGCCTCTTTTGTACTGCGCACTAGGATCATATGAGCTAACCTACAATAAATTCTTTCTGGGATCCTGCATCCATTCGTTAGTCCAACCTTTCTTTTTTTTCATAGGTATAACATATATTTCACTATTCTTATCAGATCTACTCATATCAAACCTTCTTTCATCTATTAATGCCCTAGTTTTCAAACTAGGGCAGACTCTATTAAACATACCTAGATCCATACTCTAGAAACAAAAAATTCCACTTGTTTTACTTCTACAGAGCACAAAGCTTCCAGCTCTAAAACTTTTAACTATTCTTACCTTTATCAGAGCACAGAGCTTTCAGATCTTACCTCTTTTAATAAAAAACTCTGACTTTTACCTTTCTTAGAGAACAAAGCGTTCATGTCCTGCTTATTTTCTTCAGATCAGGCTTCTTTCTTTCAGATATGACCTCTTTTCTTCAGATCGAGCTTCTTTATTTCAGATCCGACCTCTTTTCTTCAGATCAGGCTTCTTTCTTTCAGATCCAACCTCTTTTCTTCAACACAGATCTTTTTTAGATCAAGTAGACCACTGCTCACTAGGGCATAGATCTTCACACAAGGCTTTTGGGTCAACTTTTTTCACCAATCTTCTTCTTCCTTAGTTCCCAACAATCACAGTTTCAGGTCCCGACAACAGAACCATTTGTTCGCACAGGGGCATACCCAGGGTTCAATGCTACAACAACATACAAACAAATCCTTAACTATCGACCCTTTCGGCAACACCTGTGAAGCAAATGAAGTCTCGCCCGAGGTAGAGGCAGGGGTGGTTGCAAAACTCAGCTATTTGCAACCTTAGTTGGGACACAAATATGTGATTGTACTACTTGATAAAGCACTCAGCACCGTCAGTTCCTTAATATGCAAGCAATATCCACTTTGCTAATAGAACAGAACTTCTCAGTACCCTCACTAATCTACTGTATTCAAGCACTTAGCATCAATAGATAGGTTAGATCTAGCAGATCAAGCACTAAGCACATTCATATGGATCAGATCTAATGCTCTCAGATATCATAAGCACAAAGCATAAGTAGATCTATCTAAACATATCAAATAACCTAGCAAATAAGATGTGAACACATCAAGACAAAGCACAAAGCAACTAACACAGTGTTTACGTGGTTCACCCCCACCCTGGGGCTACATCCACCAAATCTTCTTCTTTATTGTCTTCAGTCAATCGATTACAAGAACAAAGCCATCAAAACCCTTACTCCGCATAGGACATAAGATTTGCACAGCTCGCTAGATCCTTCTTCCTTGCATTACAACACTAAGTCATCTATAGTCTCACACAAGGACTTGCACTCAGCTCTGCAAGTCTTACACAGAATGCACAAAGCCCTGATCACACAGATCCAACTCTTGGCACTTAGCCTACATCACATAGATATACTATTCGACTACTTCTTACATTGCCTATCCTTCTATTTATACATACAAAATAGGCCTAAACATGGGTAAACCCATAGGCCGACATCCCATTCCCGTTACATATTCCCCAAAACCCAAAAAGGATCCAAAAGTGGGTTGAGATCCCATGATTTCCGCTTCGTCTTGCGCTCTTCCTTCGACAGGCTGTCGAAATCCCAAAATAGGTCAACATGACCAAGAAACTCCCAAAACTTGGTCAAGGGCCAATACACAGAGATATAAGAACACCCCTATAGGTTAGAGTCAAGGATGAACTTGAGGCCTAAAGAGAGATTCTTTGGAGTTCGTAAATCGTTGTCAAGGTTGTGTACCTGCAAAACAGTGTTAGACAAACCAAAACAAAAATACCAAATATGATGATATAAGCCTCAAGACAAGTGGGGAATCATAAAGTAATCTTGTTGTCCCAAATTTGCAGTAGTATTGAAAAATATATTTCAGCAATGAAGAAGTTATAACAACTGGAAATTAAATCATCAAAGTCAACATATAATATTGGATAACAATGCTTGCATTTCGTAGATAATCATCCAATGATTAAACTAAGACTTTGATAGAAAAACGGGGTTGTCAATGAGTGTTATCAACATATTTTTCTAACATCCCTATGGATGAATAAATCTTTTTCTACAACAACAAGTTCTATCCACTGAAATCGACAAGTAAGCCACCCAAACAATAGCTCTTAAACTACATATCAAATATCACAACTTACAAGTAAATTTTAGTGGTAGAAAAGTTGTAAAAGAGTATGAAATAGTGAGTATGAAATAGAAAATCAAGATGCCCTTGGAGGGAAAGATAGCCAATAGCATATAGAATTTAAATCCAACCTTAAACAATTCAATATCTTAAAATTCATGTTTACCAATGCACCAATATTCAATCTCCAATGCAATTAGTGCCTTATATATTGGGTTATGGAGTCTCTTGCTTGGTCACAACCAAGTTAAGATAGGGTTTATTACTCTTCTAGGGGTATAAACCATTTTACTCCCTAGAGAAAACAAACCCTAAAATGTTTTTTCTACAAGCGTGTAAACCCTCTTACTCCTTGTAGCAATCCTTCATCCTTTTCAATAACGATAGAAGAAAATTCCTTGATGGAGAGTGTATTCCCTTATACTCCTCCAATTATTTGATTAATAACCTTGAAATAAAGAAGAAAAACACAAGGTTGCAAAAATTCCTTACCTATTCCAAAAGATAACATGCAAAACCCTTACTTTATCAAAGAAATTCCATCAAATTTCCAAGAACAAGCATCCAAGAGAAGTCTCTAGCATTTATTCCACCAATATACAATTGTAGCATCCATTTTGCACAAGATAAAAGAGATAGTGAATTGCCCAGAGAGGCCGAGATTTCAATCCAAGAGTATGCAATTCTCAAGTGATGAGTTGTGAAAATTAAAAGAGACAGTCCTTTATTTATATGAGGCCACCTAAACTGATTTGTCGACATAAAATTGAAACAAAAAATTAAAAGAGGGCCGACCCCATTTCTTTTCTCTTTCAACTTGTAAATTGTTGGAAGTAGGCCAAAGCGGAAAGGAAGGCGATTTTGGGAAAGAAGGTATGCACGAGGAAAGTGACAACTGGAAGGAAGAACAACATGTGCACATGCATGGAAGACCTAACGACATTAGGTTAGGGTTTTGACAATGCATTGTAATGGTTGAAGAGCTAGAAACGTATAAATATAGTTACCTAGGTCTTAGAGAGAGACTAGTCTTTATTTTTGAGAGAGGATTATTGTAGTGAGTTGATAGAGATACATAGAGACGAATACAAAGGAGCGAAGACTATGTAATATTTTTTTGCATGGCCTAATTTTGTAAGCTATTGAACTGGAGAGGACTGAGGAGGGTAGATATTGAGGGTTAGATCACAAGTTGGGGAGCCTGGTGCGATCTAGTCCACCTCATAATAGATCTTACCCACCAAGAAGAGTTTTAAAACACACGACGTTGTAGTGAGGAACTACTATAATAAAAGAGCTAAGAGCTAGATCTTTGTGGACGTATCCTGGGAGGGGTGAACCACAGTAAAACATGTGTTATGTGATTGGATGCATGTGTTATTTTATTGTCTTCAAGTAAATATTTCTATGCTGAATGAATGAGTTGTTACAGTTCCTGCATGATCGTAAGAAACAATGTATTGCAGTAATAAGTTGTAATAGAACTTTTGGTATACATTTATCAGATCTCTCACTCAATCCTAGGCTGCAAACACATGAGTATTATAGACACCCATTAAGGCTATCTCAGGTGAGACTGCATAGTGCACCCTATGTGTTGCGTTGCCTTCTGGTTTACCAAGAGGGCCGATAGTTTTAGAGGATTTGTCGGAACCCTGAACAAACATGAACCCCGGGTCACTCAATACGAAATTAGATAGGATATATAAGTAAACCATCAAATGGTTTCGTTGTCGTTGGTAGGAACAATAGAGGATTGAGTATATGATATATGTTGAAAGATACGTAAGACCTGTGGGAGGTGGAGCAAGAGAAGAAATAAATGAACCACTATAAAGGGATGCTAAGACCGTGGAATCCCACAAAAGTAGAGATCGAAAGTTGGCTAAGAATAAAAGAGGTGGAGTTTGCAAAGAAAGATAACAGAAATAGAGTAACACCCATAAATATCTTGAGAAATATGTGTTTACTGATTTGCATGAAGTTGTTTTCTGTGATTTTCCACACTTATTGCAGAAGTGGATACTAAGGTTGAAGGATAACCATGGACCAAACTAGATCCTACAGTTAGAGTGGACCCTGATACAAATTGAGTAGTTAGAGCAGGTGAACAAAAAATTCACCCGCGTAGTAGACTTTTGGGTCGACAGTATTGTCGCAGGCTTTATAATAGAGTTTGCGGTAGATACAATGAAGTCGTACAGTGCAGTGGAGCAAGAGTTTCTACGCGGACCTCAGGAAAGGTGCATTAGATCGTTGTATATTTCTATTAAGATATTGTTATATAACAAAGGTGTGATGACAATGGAGTCAGAAAACTAAAATTCCCTGCGTGCATGGGGGAAGGGGGGAAGCACTGATAGAAAGTTTAGAAATGGAAGGATGAAAGGATAAGGAAAATGAGGAGGAACCCTTGGACCCAATCATGATGGATACCGACTAGATCAAGCAGATCATGGCGACAGCTGGAAAGACGCGTAACAGAGTACCCTACCAATACAAGGTGAATACCAAGAAAAGAGTTGTAGCCACGAGGGAAGGCTTGGCGAGAGACGAGGAAGAGGTAGAGGATCTGTGGGTTGTGGAGTAGACTGAGGAAATACTGCACACAACATATGAGAGGAAGACGAGAGGTCCAATAATGGGAAGAGAAGGTAGAAATCCAATCCATATTAATGTCAGTGTGGAACTCATAAACCCATGTGAGACTAATACACCAAAGAGAACACCACCGTTTAGACAACCGAAGTTCAACAGAAAGACAGCGGGAAGTACATCCACACAAGGAACAAAAACTAGAGGAGCCAGTTCAGGTAACACTAGTCAAGTATCTACACCGCGCGAAGGTATTAGTTCATCATTCAGAATGGAAGGACATGGTCCCACCATCAGGTTACCAGAATTTAAAGGATAAGCATCGAAGGACCCAGAAAAACATTTGTTCATCTGTGAGAATATTTGGAAAGAAAAACAGATCACAGATGAAGATACTAAACTGGCACAACTAGCGATTACACTAAGGGATCACACACTGGATTGGTATATGAGTTTAGCTACAAAAAATCCACCAGGAACAACCAGAATGATTGTAGACACCAAGAAATTGCTGATAAACGAGTTCTAGAAGCCAAGTTCAGAAGATCAGTACATGAATGAGATGATCAAAATTAGACAAAAACTAGGAGAATATGTATGGGATATTGACCAGAGATTCAAGCGACTAAAGGAAAAGTTGAAATATCTCATGATTGATATGCAGCACAGGCACCTATTCGTCAATTCACTGCTCCCATACTTAAAATATCCATTGCAACAACATAAGTTTCAGACGCAGGAAGAGGCTCCACAAGCAGCCTTGCAACTAGAAGAAAACCGGTATTAGCAAACGGATCCAGCCATCGAAGAAATGAAGGAGGATTTGAAGAACTTAACGTTCCAACTAAACCAGAATAAGAGTAAGGAAAAATTAGAATTTGTTTGGTGTACTACATGCAGGATGAAAGGATACCACAAGAACGAATGTCCAACATTCACGCAGTGTATGGAAGAAGGAATGCCAAACCCATTACCAACAAGAGGAATATGGTGTGAAATCTATAAGAAATCGGGCCACGATCCATATCACTTCCCAATGATGTAGAAATACCAGACAGTCCCAAAGAGTTTATATTGAAAAAATTTCAAGTTAGTGGGCCATGATGACAAATATTGTAGAACTATGGATTTGATGTGAGAAAGGACAACATATGCATATAGAGTGTAGGAAGAAATGATGACTGGGCAAGTCGCACAACAATTTAATCAAGTTCTAGCCCCATAAAATACTACATAGTAGTAGTATAATACTGCACAAAAACCATATAATACCACACAACCACATTACAACACAACGCAACCTTGGTACAATACTGCACAGTACAATCATGCACCTCAATGTAACATGCCGAGAGGAGATCGAGCGGGCTACAGAGGAGGGGGATGAGCGAGAGGAGGATTTGGATGAGGTAGAGGACCATTCGTATGACACAATTTTCAACAACCGAGAGTTTATGCAAGGGAATGTCCACTTCCACCAACAACTTGTATGTATTGTCGTGCATCGAACCATGATACAAAATAATGATCGACACTATTAGTAAAGATCCAGGAAAAGAGGAATAAAAAAAACCAGAATGTTCAGTAGATATCAACCGAAGCGAGGGATGAAGGATGAAACATAAACATATTTACTCGCGGAGGAGATAAAATAGGAAACGATGCAGTTCGACAAGAGCCAGTACAACAACAGTGGGTGAAGAAGAACGTCGAACCAATGAAGTAGTTCGACGTGCATGATTAAAAAGAGATATTTAAACAAACCATACAAGAATTTCAAAAGGATACATGGCGTTGACTTCAACTACAAAACAAATCAAGGAAGCACCAGAGTACGAGATGCCTCTGTTATTGGATCATACCAATGAAATGCAACCCATGGGACAAGTAACTACAATGAAAGGATTTTTTAAATCATGTGTACAAGTATTAAATGATTCATCATTTGTCAAAATATTGCAAAACATACTAGAAAGATGTAGTATAGAGACGGAAGGAAAACTAGAACAAAAAACAGTTAATCACCTACATACAAGGAGAAGAACAAGTAGAGAGTTCAGACGCAATGCCAACATCGGAGATTTCAACATGGGAGATATCATACTGGATCTAGGATCTGAATTTAATGTACTACCGAAGAAGACATGGAAATGCATGGGAGAGCCCACATTAGGCTATTCACCTGTTCAACTGAAACTAGCAAACCAACATAGAGTCCTACCAATCAATAGACTGAAAGGAGTGACAATAGACCTAGATGGAGTGCACACTAAAGCAAATTTTAAACTAATTGAAATAGTGGATGACACAACACCTTATCCAGCGTTGCTTGGGTTGGATTGGGCATTTGAAAACTGGGCCATAATCAATTTGAAGATGCGAAAAATGACATTTGAGTCAGGTGAATACAGGGTCATCGCGCCATTAGACCCATCATAAGGGGAAAGGTTTGTAGAACCCACTTTCCTAGACTTGGAGGAAATCATCCAGTTGTATAGAACAACTGCGTGCGATAAAGATTACGTGAACCCAACTATAGACGAGATACTCAGTTGGTGGAGCATTACTTCATGTGTGAAAGACTAAGATACCAGTTTAGAGAACTAGAAGCAAAGTCTACATGAAGTTTCCACGAGAATATGTGCACGAATAGACCACGCAGTAAGATGGGTATGCACGGAGATAAGGGAACCACCAAGTTTCCACAGAATAAATGATTTTGAAACATTCTTGGCACAATATGAAGATGAAGTTTTAGAGAATCAGAGACTTTTATCACTTGATATAGCACTCAAGGCCACACCTACAATATGGTGGGGTTTTTATGAGGAAAATCTCTCTATGGCTAGGGTAAACCAAAACAAATGGAAACGACTTTAGAAATCAACTATATCCCAAAAACATTCTATATAAACTAATATGAAAGCGAGATAAGAAAGAGGCCTAACTCATCCAAATGTTCGATGAATTCTACCGTTGAGCACTTAAACTCAAAGCTATATACCTGCAACTAGTTCTCAACAAACAAGCAAAGCAAGCATATAGTGATAATATAAAAGGTTAGCACATTAGATATCATAATCCATTAATATACATAACAAATACGCCCATGGATAATAACTCATATATTTGTAAGACATCAATTGGACAAGAAAGGAGTATTTCTACTAATAAATTATCAACATAAGTGAAAATATTATAGACTTCTGTGTCGTCACGGTTTAGAACTGAGAAACTAAGTTCCTTCCAGCTGGGCCTCCACCACTTCAATCCTCCACCAAAGGCAAGCTCATAAGAGAGAAACAATGAGGTTCTCAATCAATAAGGGAAGAGCTTGGGGGTTGAACACTGTTTTCAGACTTAAAGGACAAAGGGGTGCAGACTCAATATGAAGTAAATAATTTCTCCAGAGTAACTTTGCTCTCAAAGTTGAATTCTTTCTCCTTTTCCATAGCTCATAATTGGCCCATTTATAGCCTTCAAAATGGAATTGAAGGGTTGATTCGGAACGTTTCAAGTATATGGAAGGCCAATGATCATAGATCTCCTGTCGTGACATGGAAACCCGACATTAATTTTTTTTTTCTGGCACAAATCTCGATGTACGCAGGTTGTAGTGGAGCAGCCTGTGTATACGCATGCCGTATAGTGTGCAAGATGCGTATATGTGGAAAAATATTAATTTTTGTCTCTGGATTTTATCAATAGGGAAGATAAGTCTGCATAGGGAAATGGAATAAGGCCCTTTGTGCAATATTTCATAGGGTGAGGCAAATATTTCTATAACAGGGGCGCACACAAAGAGATAATCATAGATTGGTACTAATGTAAGAGGTTACTGCACATAAGGTTCGGCGCAGAACAAAAAGACAACAAGCAACATAATTATGATGGATAGGGAGCACTAGCGGAACACTTGGAGAAGTGCAGGACGTTGTGGAAAATGACACCCCCAGAGGAATGGCCTCATCATTTCATACACACTCTAGAGGGAATACCAACAAACTAGTATACAAACCAGGAACTGCACAAAGGAACTGAGACCTGGACAACATTGAAACAAAATTTTACAGTCACTTTCTCATTCGAGCATGAGAACCCCAACATAGATGCAACTCTTAAATAGATAAGAGGAGTGATATTCATCAAAGGACCAGAAGTCGATCTCATAATAGAAGAACAACAACAGAACAAACAAACAATCAAAGAACTGTTGTCATGTTACCATGTGTAGGAGGAAGCACCAGATGAAGACGATCTTCATAATATTTCGATCGAAGAAGCAGAAGGAGAGAGAGAAGTGGAGGGTCCACCCATAGAATTAGAAGTCATTTCCACGCTGATCAAGGTAAATAAATTCAACATTGGTACAATTGATAATCCCAAAATGGCCAGTATTGGAGATTACTGGGATGAACAAACAGTAGAAATCATAACAGAGTTACTATGCGAGTACAATAACTTGTTTCCCACAACATTTACAGATATGAAGGGTATATTAGGAGATCTAGGAGAAATGAAGATACCACTCAGAGTTGAAGAGATACAGATCAGAAAGGGACCATACATATTGAAACCTATATATAAGCAGAAAGTCAAAGTTGAGATCGACAGGATGCTCGAAGTCGAAATCATAGAACTAGTGGAAGAATCAGAATGGATAAGCCCGATTTTAGTTCAGGAGAAAAAACAAGGAGGGATAAGGATATGCATAGAATTGAGGAAGTTGAACGACGCATGCCTACATGACCCATTCCCTACACCTTTCATGGACAAAGTGTTGGAGAACGTAGGAGGACATGAAGTTTACTCATTCACTGATGTATTTTCAGGCTACCACCAGATCAAGATAGCACAGGAAGATAGATACAAGACCACGTTTTCTACAAAATGGGGGTCCTACCAGTACACAGTCATGCCATTTGGATTGAAGAATGCACCAACAATATTTTCTAGAGTAGTCATCGTCATGTTTAAGGAATTCATCCACCAGTTTATAGAGGTATATTTGGATGATTACACAGTCTATATTTTGTTGAAAGAACATGTAGAGGTCTTACGACTGATGTTAGAAATATGTAGACAGTTCCAAATATCATTAAACATAAAAAATGTATATTTGGAACACCATTTTGGATACTATTGGGCCATATAGTATGAAAACAAGGTTTACTAGTAGATCCTGCAAAGATTGAAGTAATTGTCAACTTGCCACCACCAAAAATAGTCCGTCGGCTAAGAGAGACATTGGGACACACAGGCTACTACAATTTTTTTATCAAAGGGTATGCACAGATTACCACACCAATGGAGAAACTATTGAGGAAAGATACAAAGTTTCAATGGAACGACAATTGCCAACATGGTCTGGACATGCTGAAAGAAAAGATGGTCACCGTGCGAATACTAGTATTTCCAGACTAGGAGAAGACATTCCACATGCATGTAGATGCATCAAACATAACACTTGGAGCTATCTTGGCACAACCAAGAGTGGGAGATCTGGATCACCCTATAGCATTTGTGAGCAGAAAATTATCAGAATCATAACAGAACTATAACTCTACATAGAGGGAAGGCCTAGCTATGGTCTATGCATTGCAGAAGTTTAGACATTACTTATTGGTAAAACACTTCAATATGTTCACAAATTACTCAACCCTTAAATACCTAGTCAACAATCCAATGTTGGGGGGGGGGGGAATATGTCGATGGTTACTACTATTTCAAGAATTTGATTTCGAAGTAATTGTCAAGCCAGGAAAACTGAATGCAGGAACTAACCACCTATCAAGGGTCACAAATGGAGAAGAACCTACGAATTTATAGGACAACTTCCCCGGCACACAGTTATTTTCAGTCCAAATTGTTGTTGAATACTTTGCAGATATCATTTAGTACTTGAGCATAGGTACTGCGCCACAAGAATATAACACCATGCAGAAGAAAAACCTGGTAGTCTGAGCCGCAGACTATCAATTGATCGCAGGACACTTATACAAAATGGGTGCATATAACATCTTGCGAAGATATGTGTTAGAACAAGAAATACCAAGAGTTTTAACAAAGTCCCATGAGGGAATAACAAGAGGAAATTACGCAGGTAAATCTATTGCACAGAAGGTATTGCACACAAGACTATGGTGGCCGACCATTCACAGAGACTCGAAGGAGTATTGCCAGAAATGCGATGTCTGTCAAAGTGTTGGTAAACCCAACATAAGGGATGAGATGCCATTACAACTAGAGGTAACATTTTAAGAATTCAATAAATGGGCAATAGACTTTGTGGGACCAATCAACCCACCAACAAAAATAACAGCAGGAAGGTACATTATTACTGCGATAGAATACCTGACAAGATGGGAAGAAGCAACACCAGTGAAGGATTGTAGTGCAGAAACAATAGCACACTTCCTGTTTGAATAAGTAATCACTCAATTTGGGTGCCAAAGAGTTTTGATGAGCTACCAAGGAACACACTTTATTAACAACACTATCAACGCTATGACTGAAGAGTTCGAATTCCATCATCAGAAGAGCACACCATACCACCCATAGGAAAATGGCACAGTAGAATCATTTAACAAAATCCTTTACAATGCACTGACCAAGATCTGTAATGTCAACAGGGACAATTGGGACCTCAAAATACCAACAGTATTGTGGGCCTACAGGACTACGTGTAAAAATTTGACAGGGCACATGCCATTTAAACTAGTATATGGCCAAGAAGCAGTGGTTCCATTAGAATTTCTGGAACCTAGTGTGTGCGTAGCAGCAATTACACACATGACGGAACGAGGCACAGTACAAGAGAGACTAAACCAGTTGATGACCATGGAGGAAGATCGGATCCTAGCAGGGTTCCACCAACAAGTTCAGAAAGCAAGGGACAAATCTTGGCATGACAGATACATCAAAAATAAAACTTTCAAGGAAGGGGATTTATTGTTGATGTATGACAATAAATCCATTCATCACCTAGGAAAACTTAGAATGCACTGGTTAGGACCGTATGAAGTAAAAAATGTCATAGATGGAGGAGTTGTACAGTTGAAGGGCTTAGCAGGTGTAGAACTCATAGGGATGATCAACGGGAGCCGACTAAAGCCATACAAGGCCAGTCGACCACCCACAAACTGAAAGTCATTGCCCAGTAAAAAAAACTAAAAAAATAAAATAAAATAAAAAAACAACAGGATATTAAACGGTACCAACATAGGTACAGTGCACCGAAATAAGAAGAAGAACGCAAAATTAGGAATAAAAAATCGCTAAGGATAAGGCCAATGACCAAGTCATGATGGAAACAAGCGGGAAAAGAAAAGACGACAAAAGCAATACGAAACGACGAAGTTATGCAGAATGGAATGCCAAAAAAGACCGACGGGACGCCACATTAATTGCGCCAACTGTAGACAGCAAGGGAGAGTAATGGAAAGTATGAAGGAACCAGAGGTTCATTGAATCAATATCAAAGGTATTGTCTTCGACAATATTCATGCGATGCTCATACAAAACACTGACGCAAGAAAAAAAATCTATTGCGAGATTGGAAAATACAGAGAACAAGAAAGAATATGAAGAATAGAGCGCAACTCACAGAGTTTATAGAGACCATTGAACTCAGCAGAAGCTCAAAATTCACCACCATGGCACCACCAAAGCCAGCAGAAGCAAGCCAACTGGCAGACACTCCAGAATTAGAACCAAGGAACATGTACAATTAGAGGAAAGTGAACAAAAGACACCAGATATCATCAATATCGACGAAATTCCATCACTAGATACAACACCAATGAGCCCCATACCCGTGGTGGAAGAAATGAAACATCCAACACCTGAGGGCACAAATGTGGAGATGTCAGAAGAAGAACATGAGAAACAAAACTAGGGCACATGAAACCTAAAGGAAGCACAACTAGAGAACCCTAAAGCAGCTCTGAGAGTCAATGGGAAGGTGACAAATTAGTAAGTAGTAGTCGAGCCAGATGAATATAAAAAAACTATGTCAGACAACCCACCAGAAGGAATAGTAGAAGATGTCACGGGCTGGCCAGAATGGTTTTTTGAAGTACAAACGATGGCTGTTGGAACCTCAAGTTAGCCACCATCGAAGAAAGACAAGAAGCAGGTACCTAGGTCACCATGCAAGAAACCCATTGTAGCCCTTGTTTTTCCACGTATACCAGATGGGGTATGGGTGAAATCAGACTTTCTAGGTCATGTCGAGAATATGAAATACTTGGAACATGATGTAATGGACACAAACAAGTTTCCATAATTTGCAAAGAAAGTATACTTACAGACTGTGGGCGTGAATCTGGTCGGGGAATCAGTTCATCAACCACTCAAGTCGGCAACATGATTGGAGAGAATGGCGATTTTAGGTCTGCTAGAGCTATCACACTTTGGCAGAGGGTAGTACGCAAGCAGTTGCATCAAAAATTTGATGGAAGTCACACATGGCGGGGATATATGGTTAGATAATCTCGTCTCAATAGACGTGGATCTCATTACACAAATTGCATGGATTCCATCTTGGGGCATGGACCCTGCGTAGTTTCTTGACGATAAGACAAAGGAGAAATCACTCGCGAAAGAGATGAAAAAGAAATATGGCATTGACAGGGGGACGTGAGGAATCATCATCAAAAGGATCAATGATTCCGCGACACAAATGGCCGCAAAAATCTTGGCCTGCAAGATGCTAATAAAATGTTGCAGGGAGGAAGTCCTGGCTGGGGTTGTCGCAGTTGCAGCACAATGTTTCAAGGGTACCACAGTTAGCTGGGACCCTATCTCTTGAAGTTATTTATGGATGACTGCAAGGATGCGTAGGATCTAGGAACATAATTCCATTACTCATGGTTGCTCATGTTGATAGCCATCATGGGATGGAAGGAACCAAATTACATATTGTTCGGCACCAGACCCACGCTGAATCAAGGAGAAATATACTTATCACTCAGCGCCGCGCCAGATGTCAAGAACAGGAAGATGAACACAGTTGTATTCGAAGGATACCTTCGTGACCTCTAGGAGACCATTTCCAAGATATGGAGGATAACACCACAGGTTGTGGCATACTATCGAGATGTAGCTAATTTCAAGGCCACTCGTCATGCGATGTGGATACAGACGTGGAAGGACCCAAAAAATAAGTGGCTACAATTGGGCTATTGCATCATGGAGGCCGACATCAACATGGTTATCCAGGATTGGGAGGATGACTAGAAGATTCTAGTCCTCACCCAAGACATACCTACAAAGACAACTGAAGAGGAAACAAGGAAGGAAGAAACACATCCTGAGGAAGTCCTAGTTCCCAAGAAACGAAGGATGGGTCAGACAAAAAAAAAGAAGACAAACGAAGGGGAAACTAAGATGGGGACCCCGAAGGGGAAGAAGGACAATATGCAACCAACCCAAGAACAACAAAAACAGGTCGAGGTCATGCAAGGGACTACATCAAGTCCCAATACTCAAGAACCAGGACTGAATAAGAGACCAACTACTTAGATAGGGGGCGCGTGCAAGAAGATGAAGGCGCAAAGGACACCTCCAGATTACACGATCACGGAGGATGATGTAGATATGATAGCCCAAATGGTTCAGGATCGTACATCTAAATATTTTTAGAATATTTTGCACCATAGGGACAAAATTCAAGAGGAGCTGGAAGAAATGTGATAGTTCCTAAAGCAGATCGAGGAAGCATAGGCAAGGGGAAGCAGCATAGGAACATGGTCGTCGACATCAAAAATAGGAGAGGAATTTGAAGAAAGGGAGCGAGATACAGTCCACACAATACCACAAATGAGTGCAACATTCCACATTGCACCCAACATGTTACGCATGGACGAGATCATGGGGCAGAAACCCCTAAAGGAATTAGCTCAACTTCAACTGGTATTGTCGCGGATACCATCCAAAGCTCTACACAAATTACAGGTTAGTATTACCCAAGAGGTACAGTCTCGAGCACACACAGACTTAGTAGACTTAAAATAGGAAATGGAGAAGCGTGACGTGCTGGAATTAGTATATGAGTAGGCTAAGCTCAAGACTCAAGAGGAGAGGGAGTGCATGAATGGATTGGAATGAAAAGTGGCCAGAAATTATGAGAAGATTCCAAAGACTGCACAGAGGGACGAACTCACAATAGCAGAAAAGATTGATCAGATTGCATAGGAAATCGATCAATACTAGAAGGAGGTTGAGAATATCCCTGAGAATCTCACACCTACCACTCCACCAGAGGTAAGGGAGAAAAGCAGTAGGCAACAAAGAAACTACAGGAGATAGAGAAACAGGTCAGTGCAACAACCGACTTGTTCGATAAAGCAACACAACTTTAAAAAAAAATAAAAGAGGATCAACAAGTCCAACGGTGGGACAAGGAAGAAGAAAGGATAAGCACAGCTATCCAAGACCTCAAGAAGAAGAGTAAGACAATGTCCATCACGGAGCATGTCAAATGGGCGTAAGATATGAAGAAACGGCAGGCAGAACTCACCACTGTACAAACACAAAAAAAGGAGCATCAGGATAAAATGAAACCACTTCAAGAGCAAGTAGCAGAAGTCATTGCATAGGTAGAGGAAGCCAAGAAACATATAGCACAGACCCAAGAAGAGTGCGCAGGATTGATCAGTGATGAAATTGCAGTCCAGATAGTAGAGACACTCAAGGAGAAGATCGTGTAGGCACAAACACAAGCAACAGAGCTCAAGGAAAAGTTCCAGGCGATCACCAAGGAGATTGAAGAAGTGCACAAGGTTTAGGTGGCTCGAGACAAGCCACATGTCAGTGTTGGGGGCCTATTGGAAGCAGGCCAAAGTGAAAAGCAAGGCGATTTTGGGAAATAAGGCATGCACGAGGAAAGCAACAACTGGAAGGAAGAACAACACGTGGGCATGCATGGAAGACCTAATGACATTAGGGTTAGGGTTTTGGAAATGCATTGTAATGGATGAAGAGACAAAAACGTATAAATATAGTTACCTAGGTCTCAGAGAGAGACTAGTCATTATTTTTGAGAGAGGATTATTGTAGTGAGTTGATAGAGATACATAGAGACGAATACAAAGGAGTGAAGACTATGTAATATTTTGTTGTATGACCTACTTTTGTAAGATATTGAACTGGAGAGGACTGAGGAGGGTAGATCTTGAGGTTTAGATCACAGGTTGAGGAGCCTGGTGTGATCTATTCCACCTCATAATACATCTTACCCACCAAGAAGAGTTGTAAAGCGCGCGACGTTGTAGTGAGGAACTATTATAATAAAAGAGCTAAGAGCCATATCTTTGTGGACGTAGCCCAGGAGGGGGTGAACAATGGTCAAACCTGTTTTATGTGATTGAATGCATGTGTTATTTTATTGTCTTCAAGTAAATATCACTATGTTGAATGAATGAGTTGTTACAGTTCCTGCATGATCGTAATAAACAATGTATTGCATTAATAAGATGTAATAGAAATTTCAGTATACAGTTATCATATCTCTCACTCAATCCTAGGATGCAAAAACATGAGTATTGCAGCCACCCATTAAGACTATCTCGGGTGATACTGCGCAGTGCACCATGTGCGCTGCATTGCCTTCTGGTTTACCAGGAGGGACGATAGTTTTAGAGGCCTTATTGGAACCCCGAACAGACACGAACCATGGGTCACTCAATACGAAATAAAATAGGATATATAAGTAAACCAACATAAATACAAAAATTACATAAAGTAAGACCCCTAAAAGGGTGATGTCATTCCCTAGAAGGGTGACATGAAGCCTAAAATTGAGACGTTGAGCCTCAAAATGCAAATCGTTGGGCCTCCAAAGTCCATGTGTCAACCTCTCATGTGCTAGAGTATCATTCCATGCATATACTTCTCTCAAAAAACATCACATCACCTACAAAACCATCTATCCCACCAAACCCTAGCCTCCAAATGACATCAAGGGATTAGAATTTGACATTCTAGGCCTCCAAAGGCCAATGTCTAGGTGCAATGGGCTATGATGTCACCTAGAATGTTTTCAAATTTCCTCCAAAGGAAACATCATCTATCCTTTTCACACATAGGATCTGGGGTGCTCTTCCTATCCTGTGGGGTATGGTGTCCATCCAAGGTTTTTCAAGCCTCCATGAAGGTCAAAATGGCACAATTCCTCTATGGATAGATTTCATCTGGAAAGTTCCTACAAAGATAAAAAGGTATGCCCTCCAAGGGTACACAAGTCACATGTATCATACCAAGTAACCCACATCTAATAAAATTGTTGGGACATCAATCATTGATGTCTTATCACACATATCCTGGATTCAGTCGGTCGAGAGGTCAACCCTCATCTGGACACAGAAGGTCGAGCAATCGTCCAACACACCATACTAGTCAGTCGAGTATTCGACGTGCCTATGGCTCAGATAGTCAACCAACAGTCGAAGATAGTTAGGTGGTGGATCAACCAACCCAAAAATCGACTACGATTTGGAGGAATAGTCGATCGGGTTGAATTTTGTCAAGCCAACTTGACATAACGTATTTTATGGAGTCAACTCTAACCACTGAAGGTTATATGTGGACAAGATATTTCATATTCTATGGGAGTCAGTTAGATATTGAGACTATAAAAGAGGAACCTTTATGTCCTATCAACATCATGAGTGTGAAGTGATATTAAATAACAGATTCTACATATCAATATGTGCAATATGCACAGTGAAGTTTTGATCACAGTATGTCGAGCTTAAGTGTCGTAACATCATCTTTAGACACCACCTTTGTTCTTCAATTTTTTTCCCTTATTTGATTATCTGTAGTATTGTGTTCTTTGTTTCATGTCCTGTTCCACCTTATTCCCCAATATGGTATGAGATCTGATGGTTTAAACATTGATTTGTTATTTACAAACCTTGATGAGTAAGATTTGTTGTGTGATCGAATATGGGTTGGTGATTTTTCGATTGGAACTTATTGAAACATAGCAATCTGTATGGATATCAAATATCGCTTTGAATATTGATCCTATTGTTATGAATGTGTCAAATTATGCAGCATGGGCTCCAGTTATGGAAACTCTATTGAAGAGTAAGGGACTGTGGTGGTATACCAAGGTTGCGATTCCAGATCCAACAGATGCTTCAGAAAAATTTGCAGTTGATGGGAAAATGGAGAGGGTATTGTTGGGTTGTTATATTCTTTGTAGTGAAATTCGAGGTGGATCTACTGACAATCAAAGTCGAAGGTCGAGGTGTTTTGACCCAGTAAAGATGAAATCAAGGTGGATCGACAGTAAGTTGAGGGTCGAGGTTAGTCGACCGAGTAAATTCGAAGTTGAAGATCGAGGTGGTTCGACATGGTAAAGACATCTATAGCAAGTCGAAGAGATCAACCGAAAAGAGGTTAACAAGTGGGTGTGTGGTGACCGACTAAAGATCGAATAAAGGTTTATTGGTAGTCGACGGGTAATCTGACGTGGTAGTCGACTGTAACAGAATCCATAGATTCACAAGATTTGTAGCCAATGATTTGCGTGGATTTGTAACCATTTTTGGGTGCCTTTTCTTTAGGTTTTTACCTTCTATAAATCCTATAAATAAGGCATTTTGTAAGGTTATAAATCATAATGAATGAATGAATCAATCAATAATCGTAGAGGTTGTTGGTCATGTAGATGTAAGTCGAATTTGCTACAAAGTTGTTCTTGTGTAAGAAAGAGGGTATGATTTCGATTGTGTATTAGGTGTGGACTAAGGTTAGACATGTAATGTTTTATTCTGAATGAATATTAAAACAAGGAGAAAAATGCTCAAGGAATGTTGTTTTTCTCAGTTTGGTTTTCTAGAGTAAAATATCTGTGTACTGTGTCCTTGTTGTGTCATTTACTTTCTTGGTTAAATATTTCTTCCTCTCTTATACTAGGTTTAGCGTGGAAGTGTGTATCATTTCCTAACATGTGGTATCAGAGCTTGGATTAACAACCTTGTATCTGAGTTAAACTCTAGGTATAGTAAGAATCGTAAGTCTGAAATCTTTAAATATTGTGCTAAATATTGTGTTAAAGAATGGCAAGTAGATCGAGAATAGAGATCTCAAAATTCAGTGGCCAGAATTTTGAGATTTGGAAGCTTAAAATTGAATATGTCCTTATAGATGGAGAACAATGGACAACAATTTGTCTTGGTACCATGTTGACATGTATGTCGATGAAAGAATGGGAGAAAATCGAGAGAAGAGCAAGGAGTACGATTCAACGTTTTCTTGCAGATTCAGTGCTTCTTAATGTATCAGGTGAATATTCGACCAAGAAACTGTGGGACAAGTTCGGAAGCTTGTACCATTCGAAATCCTTGGTAAATAAGGAATTTCTCAAAAATAAATTGTATCTTCTGAGGATGAGTGATGGAAGTTCGATGACTGAGCATTTAAATGCATTTAATACCATTATAATCCACTTATCTTTTGTGAATATTAAAATCACCGAGGAGGATAAATGTGTAATCCTATTATGTTCTTTTCTAGACTCTTGGGATGGCTTAGTCTTGGCTATAGGGAGTAATACAACCACACTAGCACTAGAAGACTAGGTTTCATCTCTACCGTCGGAAGAAATGAGAAGAAAGAATATTGAAGGATCGACCAAAGATGCTTTAATGGTGAGAGGTTGACCGATTGACATAGATAAAGGAAAATTCTATGGTAAAAAGTCTAAGTTGAAGGGTAGTGTTGACAGACGAAATTGACCGTCCGTCAACTGGAAGAACGAGTCCGGTCCGGGGTTGTTTAAATAACCCAAGACGTTTGGTGTAACTCATTCTGATGGGTTTAATGGCTCCGTTAGCCAATCTAAGAATCCCAAAAGAAACGAATAAAAGAGGGAAATAACTAACTAATTACTAAACACACTATATATATGTACATATGTTCAAATGTAACTATAGTAGTTGTATTTAAACAGAAGATATACAAGTCTCGTTTATTTACATGATTTACAATATGCAAGTTTTAATCGAAACTTACAAAAATCGATGTGAAAAATGATTGCTTCTAGGAAGCAGATACAGAAAGCACATAAAAATATTTATTGTTTTTCTTTTATAAATTTAAAGAATCTTGCAAAAAAAATTAATGAAACATGAACATGTGGATAGTCAAAGATGAACCATACATTCTAGTTTCAATGATATGTAAATGACAGAAAAATGCAAAGAAGCTATCATGTCAGTGAATTAGTGAGGTGTATCCAAGCATCTGCATGAGTTGTGAACATCCAACTGCCATGTCCAAGAGAGAAATCTGTAATGAACCTTATGATTGTTCTAAATAAATTCAGAACATGTATTGGCAGCTTAGGTTTTAATGACAGAAAAGGAAACACAAACATAAACTCGTGATCTCATAATTATACATGATTACAACAAGATAAATCTGGAAGCAATCTATGCATTTTATCATTCAATTTAAAATTCAAATATAAATCTCATTATTTAAATCGAAGATATAATCACAACATTTGTATTTTGATGAAGCAAATGATAGATGGTATTTATAATATAAACCTCCTACACATCACAGATCATTTAATCTAAATATATCAGACCTGCACATGTAACAAGATTAAAAAAAACATAAATAACAACATTATAAACAAAAGGCTAAATCCAAAATGCATATATGTTGTTCTATTAAGTTTTTGGAATCAATTGTCCATTTTGTAGTCCTGAAAGAATTTTTTTGGATAATAGACTTTAAAGATTGGAAAAATTAATACATAAATGATAATAATTAACCATGTATTGATAAAAAAGACTAAAGCTATTTAAATCAATGCATAATCAATTATTCAAAGAATATGAATATATTATAATGAAAATAAAACCATTTTACTTACAGGACAAAAGCCATTAAGCAACCTGGAATTTCGTATTCTTCTTTGAAAATATTCGTCCATTCTCCCAAAGATTCCAGCCATCCATTACTCCATTTGAAAATAAATAAAAAGTTTACAAAAACAATAATCTACAAAAGAGAAAGGATTAAAATCCTCCTCTCCAATTCTTTCATCCTCATGGTTCTGATCTTTCTCGTATATTTATAAAATGAATGAATAGTCTGGGCGTCAATATTAATTTCCACCACATGAAATTTGCCTCTAAAAGAGACCCAAAAAATCTCTCAAATTGTGCATTTGTTTGGGAAAATCTCTATGAAAAAGGTAAATGGGTCCATTTTGGTTCTGGGTTTTCAACCGTTTCTTCAAATTCCTCATGGTTTGGCTGCAATCAGTTCTGCAAAATCGCCCGTCTGATCTTGACGCCTTTCCAAATTTTATCTATTGTTGCTCATAAAATTATTTGTAGCAATCCAAAACTATTTTTGGATCAATCATCTTGAACGTATTTGGATAATAAAATCAAGCCATGATCAGATTTGTATCAAATATTTGATAATAGAAACCTGTGAAACAAAAAGAAACCTAAATTAATAACCTAAAAATTGAGAACAAAACAAAATCTAGAAAAATAAAAAATGAATTTAAACTAACTATAACTTATAAACAAACATTGTTTATAATTTTATTTCAAATATGATCTAGAAGCTTCAAGTTAATGGAGAAAAAAATATTTATTTTGGTTTTTTACAAAATCAAACAAATGATAGATAATTCTTTGATTACTATTATTTTGAAATGAGATGCAAAATCAAAAAAGAATTTAATTAATTAACATCACCAAATGATTTCATGAAAATAAGAAACCAACCAAGATATTATTTGATGAAGTATTGAACCCATTATTCAAAATAGTCAAACTTGCTAATGAGCAAAAGAATGAACACATAATCATAATTTAAACGAAAGTAAACATTTAATAAAAAATAACGTTTTGTTTAAATTGATATTTTTATGTTCGTTTCTAACTTTTGACATATACTCTTGTAATGAATGTCTCATACTATAGTGATTGTCTTAAGTTTGTCTCAAAGCAAGCCAAGGCATAGAACTATTTGAAAAGGTTGATTTTGTAGCTCATTTTAATTATCAAGATTCTAATAGGGGCCCTTTAAATTTTGTAAAAATATAAGGGGAGTTGTTGGGGCCCAACAAATGATGACTTACTGGGTGAAGCAGTTATCTTTGATCTGGTAAGATTTCATCTCAGGAAGAAAACAATAAGACTTGAAAAATGATTTAAGCTCCCTGAAATAAATTCACTCTGAGACTATATAGTATTAGGATAAGCTCAATGTTATAACCCGACAATAGAATTTTCTTTGCAGAGGATTATAACCTGAAATAATGTCTTAATCAAAGAGTCACGATGTCTATAAAATAACTTCAATACCGTTGACAGAGCCACTACTACCAGCAAGCATCCATAGCCTCGATAGGGATGTAATTTAACTCACTCAAATGCTTTAATCCCATCCAATAGTTGTATCCACATGATGTATACTTCCATAAAAGCTAATTTAAAAACATATACCTGCTACCTCTTGACCCGACATTGCTTTGTTGCCAGCAGGTCTATTCAGTACCCCAACGAAGTTGTCTTGGTATCATGTGTGCATTTACCCGCTGCCAGCGAGCTTGTTCAGTACCCCGACGAGTTTACACACACTTCCCACACTTAAATGCTTCCAACCCTCTTATGCCACTTTTAAATAATAATACAATTATAGATTTCTTGTTGACAAAGAGAGCGGGGTGATACTGGAGGTAAATTGCAATACAGGTAAATAGTTGACCATGTTATTTTTTTTTTTTCAAAACTAGAAGTTTTATCATGGTTTAGAGATTTTAGATTTCCTTTAAGAAATCATCTAGAGAATGGGGAAGCACTTAATAGTGATTCCTTAAGAATATGGACGACGTAAAAAGTTTAAAGATCATTGTAATTCTCAAAGATTTAAACCATATCTCTGGTGTAATACTCTAGCAAAGATAATTTGAGGACAAAATGAGAGTAACAATTGACTTAAAAATCAATTGTCTAAGCTATATCTTAATATCAGGACCTCTTTGTACTATTTCAAATTGCTTGAAAAACACAAGTCTTAAAATAAATGCTTCCTTCGACAATAATTCTTTGATCAGAAATACATTGATTCAAAAAGAAAAATAAGAAGAAAACTCATTCAAAATAATCAAAGAAAACAAAAGCACACAACAAACCAAATCAAATTTTATTAATGGGATTCAAAATCAGAAGTACACAAATTCAAAACAACAAAAGAAAACATTTTAGGAAATGATTTTGGCCAAAGATAAATTTGAGTTTTTGTATCCACTCTCATCTCACTATAAAATAAAGGAAGAACTAAATCATATAAAATATCATGTGCGAGTAAGTTCTTTTCTTAATATAGTGATGCATAAGATGTTACTTTGACCAAGCATTATTATTAAAAATAAAAGAGACTAAAAATAGAAAAATCCTCATTAAGATGAGTGCAGTCATACTCATGGCACCTTGGGTTAGGGTTGAATTGATAGTTTAAATTTACTTATCTCTTTACTTTCCATTTAAAATTTTCATGATGATACTACGTTTTCGAAAAGAAATATTCAATGAAAAGCAGGGAGAAAAAGATTTAAAGTGGACTTCCCTGACAACATTCCTATTATTGTTCTCTTGGTGTGTTCGCTTGTGTTCATAACTGCATTATTACAAAGAGAAAAACTGAGAAATAAAACTAAAATAAAACCTACTCTAACTACTAAACAAATAAAAAATACTAAGTGAAGTCATGCGTCCAATGTAGCCATCGGAGTAACTCCAATCCTGCAATGGAAACAAGATAAAATATTACTAACAAGAATTGTAGTATATCAAAAAATAACAAAAATATATCATACTTACCATTATCATCATCATTTAAAAATAAAGCAAGCATGACCTTACCATTCCCTTGAAATTTCTCGATGTACGAATCCTCCAACCATTCTGCAATCTTGTCGTGATATGGTTCATAATGGCGTGGAAGAGTGTAAGTAAGTTTGGAAAACTTGTCATTATTATAGGGACCTGACATAACCATCAACCAAGGTCGAAGTGCCCCATCCTCTTGACAATTCTCCAAGTGTTCATCAATTTCTTCACATGAAAGATCTAAGAGAATCATGTTATGGTTACTTCCTAGATATTTAGGTAAAAACAAAGCAAGCACAACTTTATCTTTATTATGAAGATTTTTTAGATACAAATCTTCAAGCCATTCTAAGATCCTGTCATAAAAATTAGGATGCAAACTATGAATTTGATGAAATGGATACATCAACGGGGAACACATCATAAGAGGATTCATGACATCAGTTAGATTATTGGTTTGAATGCTTCCTTTGATGAGATTGATTGTTTCAAAATGTGAAGCATAAATATTAAAATTTGAACTAATCAAAGAACGAATATGCAATATAGAACATTCGATCTCCATAAGGATAAGTGCATTGTCTTTTTCAAAAATAAATCATGTAAAATCATCTTGCAACATGTATTTTTCCCATGCGAGTGATGAAAGTGAAAGAGCGTCAATCTGATTTCATAAATGTTATGTTTGGAATTAATTTCACCAAATTTTGGCATATCGAAAATATTTGATTGTGATGGCAAAGAGTAAGATATTGTGAGTAAAGTATCAAGTCCACCAGAATCTAAGAAGATATTAGGATATAAAGAGTAAAATGAATCATAAATAAGCACATGAAAAGAATCTCTTGAGCTATGATATTTAACAATGGTATTCTCAAGACATTCCTCTTCATTTTCATTAAAACTTTCACTCCATTTTGGTAATAAATTCTTCAACATAATATGATCATCTAAATTTGCCTCCTGTACGATAGATAATTCAAAACTTTCATGGAAAACATCTGATCTTTCATGTTGATAAGGTATGATTTGTAGATGAGGGTTTAAGATTACTTCTTCCAATTGCAGATCTACATCTCTAATCAGTTTCATTGGAATGTTAGAATTCTTAAGATCATTTTCATCACCTAAGTCTTCTTCAATAACCAAATTTAAATACTGATTAGAGCAAGAGTTAGGAGAATGAGGACATTCACCTTGACCCAACATCGAATCTTCTTCCACGATGGTCGAGGACTGAAAATACAATGATTTATAGGAAAAAACAATTTGATTATCTATAAGAACATTTTCAATAGATTCTACCTCCCTTGCTTGTTCAACATTTTTGGATGGATCCCTCTCATCCTGTGAACACAATTCTTCTTGCAATTGAGTGATAGTATTTGTAACTGCTTCATCATTTACGATCGAATATGATTGGATGCAAGCATCATAGAGGCGATTTAATACAAAGGACATGTCATCAAGATTAAATTTACAAAGAACATGATGGATTCTTGTCGAAAAGCCTTTTGAAGATGAATCGTGATTGATTTGCAAAGTCTAAAATTCTTCACATAATTGATTGTAATCATAGATTTCAAAAGCATCTAAAAATTCATCTGCAAATTGAAACCAATAAAAAATGTGATATGCTGGAAAAGACTCAAACCAATGTTTAATCCAACCCCTGAAAGTAAAAGAAAACAATCTACACAAAACCTTTAAATTAGAAATATCATGCTTGATGCATTTACACCAAAACTTGTTAATATGGTATTTTGTAGATACATTCCCCCCGCCATCAAAGGTGAGTTTGGACAAGAGAGAGACTGTCTTGTTGGGAATATTAGGTAATGAAAAGTGGAAATCATGTTCCAACACAGTGATTTGGGGAGCCATGGGAAATTAATAAATTTGAAACAAAGACTCCTACAAGGTCAACATGTCAGTCTGGCCCTCCTTCTAGCACCATTTGTTGATGGGCGAAATTGACCGTCCGTCAACTGGAAAAACGAGTCCGGTTCGGGGTTGTCTAAATAACCCAAGCCGTTTGGTGTAACTCGCTCTGACGGGTTTAATGGATTTGTTAGCCAATCTAAGAATCCCAAAAGAAATGAATAAAAGAGGGAAATAACTAACTAATTACTAAACACAATATATATATGTACATATGTTCAAATGTAACTATAATAGTTGTATTTAAACAAAAGATATACAAGTCTCGTTTATTTACATGATTTACAAGATGCAAGTTTTAATCGAAACTTACGAAAATCGATGTGAAAAATGATTGCTTCTAGGAAGCAGATAAAGAAAGCACATAAAAATATTTATTGTTTTTCTTTTATAAATTTAAAGAATCTTGTAAAAAAAATTAATGAAACATGAACATGTGGATAGTCAAAGATGAACCATACATTCTAGTTTCAATGATATGTAAATGACAGAAAAACACAAAGAAGCTATCATGTCAGTGAATTAGTGAGGTGTATCCAAGCATCTGCATGAGTGGCGAATATCCAACTGCCATGTCCAAGAGAGAAATCTGCAATGAACCCTATGATTGTTCTAAATAAATTCAGAGCATGTATTGGCAACTTAGGTTTTAATGACAGAAAATGAAACACAAACATAAACCTGTGATCTCATAATTATACATGATTACAACAAGATAAATCTGGAAGCAATCTATGCATTTTATCATTCAATTTAAAATTCAAAGATAAATCTCATTATTTAAATCGAAGATATAATCACATCATTTGTATTTTGATGAAGCAAATGATAGATGGTATTTATAATATAAACCTCCTACACATCACAGATAATTTAATCTAAAGATATCAGACCTGCACATGTAACAAGATTAAAAAAAACATAAATAACAACATTATAAACAAAATGCTAAATCCAAAATGCATATGTCTTGTTCTATTAAGTTTTTGGAATCAATTGTCCATTCTGTAGTCCTGAAAGATTTTTTTTGGATAATAGACTTTAAAGATTGAAAAAATTAATACATAAATGATAGTAATTAACCATGTACTAATAAAAAAGACTAAAGCTATTTAAATCAATGCATAATCAATTATTCAAAGAATATGAATATATTATAATGAAAATAAAACCATTTTACTTACAGGACAAAAGCCATTAAGCAACCTGGAATTCCATATTCTTCTTTGAAAATATTCGTCCATTCTCCCAAAGATTCCAGTCATCCATTACTCCATTTCAAAATAAATAAAAAGTTTACAAAAACAATAATATACAAAATATAAAGGATTAAAATCCTCCTCTCCAATTCTTGCATCCTCATGGCTCTGATCTTTCTCATATATTTATAAAATGAATGAATAGTCTGGGCGTCACTATTAATTTCCGCCACTTGAAATTTGTCTCTAAAAGAGACCCAAAAATCTCTCAAATTGTACATTGTTTTGGGAAAATATCTACGTGTAAGGTAAATGGGTCCATTTTGGTTCTGGGTTTTCAACCGTTTCTTCAAATTCCTCACGGTTTGGCTGCAATCAGTTCTGCAAAATTGTTTATCTGATCTTGACGCCTTTCCAAATTTTATCTGTTGTTGCTCATAAAATTATTTGTAGCAATCCAAAATTATTTTTGGATCAATCATCTTGAACGTATTTGGATAATAAAATCAAGCCATGATCAGATCCGTATTAAATATTTGATAATAGAAACCAGTGAAACAAAAAGAAACCTAAATTAATAACCTAAAAATTGAGAATAAAACAAAATCTAGAAAAATAAAAAATGAATTTAAACTAACTATAACTTATAAACAAACATTGTTTATAATTTTATTTCAAATATGATCTAGAAGCTTCAAGTTAATGGAGAAAAATTATTAATTTTGGTTTTTTACAAAATCAAACAAATGATAGATAATTCTTTGATTATTATTATTTTGAAATGAGATGCAAAATCAAAAAAGAGTTTAATTAATTAACATCACCAAATGATTTCATGAAAATGAGAAACCAACCAAGATATTATTTGATGAAGTATTGAACCCATTATTCAAAATAGTCAAACTTGCTAATGAGCAAAAGAATGAACACATAATCATAATTTAAACGAAAGTAAACATTTAATAGAAATTAACGTTTTTGTTTAAATTGAGATTTTTATGTTCGTTTCTAAATTTTGACATATACTCTTGTAATGAATGTCTCATACTATAGTGAATGTCTTAAGTTTGTCTCAAAGCAATCCAATGCATAGAACTATTTGAAAATGTTGATTCTGTAGCTCATTTTAATTATCAAGATTCTAATAGGGGCCCTTTAAATTTTGTAAAAATATAAGGGGAGTTGTTGGGGTCCAACAGGTAGATATAAATCCCTAGTTTAGTCGACAAGAAGATGTTGGAAATGTGGTAAAGATGGGCATTACAAAAAAGACTGCAAGTTAAAGGTGATGCAAGTTAGTGCAAGATCCGATGAGAAGCATTCGACTAAGAGAAAGATGCCTCCAAATAAGGGAGGCAATGTGTACCTGGCATAGAGCAGTACATAGTTGGATCAAGATGTTTGGTTGATCGAATCAAGATAATTCTATCATATGACACCACATAGAGAATCGTTTTGTGAATATGAATGATATGAGGGACGAAAATGTTTCTTTGGGGATGACTTGACAACCAAAATTGTCGGACAGGGAAGAGTTCGACTAATACTGCAAGATGGGAGGAGTAGAACCCATACATGTGTGATACACATTCCAAATTTGGCAAGAAACATGATATATATTAGTAATATGAGTGATGTTGGCATGCACACTCTATTTCAGAAGGATTCGTGCAAGATGGTCAGAGGTGCGATGGTCTTAATGAAAGGAGTTTGAATTGGAACCCTAAAAATGTTGCTAGGGGGTGTTGAATCAAATGGATGTAACAACATCATTGTTCCATAATTCAACTCGACTCAACTTGACTTAGGCTGAGTCGATTCAAAACAACTCAAAAAATCATCATAAATTTGACCCGACCATGCTATGGCATAAGAGGATGGAACACATTGGATAAAAAGGAATTAGAGCTATGCATAATAAAGGTATGGGCGAAGACTTTCCTGAATGTAATTTAGAAGTCAGATTTTGTGAACATTATATATATGGAAAATAGAGTCGGGTGAGTTTCATGTCTACTTCGAAAAGGGCAAATGGGATTCTAGAATTGGTTCATAGTGATGTGTTTGGCTCTGTCACAGTGCCTTCACTTGGTGGATCCTTGTATTATGTCTCTTTCATAGATTATTTTTCCAGGAAGACATGGATGTATTTCCTGAGGAAGAAATAAGAGTTTTTCGAGAAATTCAAAGAGTTTAAATCTCTTGTATAAAACTAGACAGACAAAAAGATTAAGGTGTTGAGAATTGACAACGGTGGTGAATTCTGTGGAAGAAAATTTGATCAGTTCTGCGAGCAATGTGGAATAGAAAGCCAAAATACCACACCATATAACCCACAATAAAATGGATTTATCAAGAGAATGAACATAACATTGATGGGCAAGGAAAGGAGCATTCTTAGTGGTGTTGGGCTCGCACAATAATTATGGGCGGAGGCAGTAGACACTCCAAGATATCTATTGAATATGACTCATTTGTCGGCGTTAGTCGACATGAATCCAAATGAGGTATGGTCGGGTAAGAAGCCTTCAGTTTCACATCTCAAATTATTTTCCTATGATGCATTTGTGCATGTTCACAAGGAAAAGAGGAGAAAGCTAGACAAGAAGGTAGACAAATGTATTTTCATTGGATACAAAGAAGGAATGAAAGGATATAATCTTTGGGATCCTGCATCAAGGAAAACAATGTATAGTTGAGATGTGGTCTTCAGAGAAGTCATAAGTAAGTTCGAGCCTGAATAAATTTTCCAGAAGGAGAATAAGCCCAAGATGGTGCGGTTTGAACTGAGGAATAAAGAAGATGATTCAGATGAGTTGATTGAATCATAGGAAGAGGTGGAACAACCAACTTCGATTGTAAGGAGGTCAGAAAGAGTAATAAAACCAGTCGAAAGGTATAGTCTTCCTGAATTTTGTTCTGCATCCGTGTTAACTGCCACCGATGATGAGCCCAAGTCAGTCAGAGAGGAATTCAACTTAGCAGAGGGAAAAATATGGAAGGACGTCATGGTCAAAGAGATGGAATCCTTGAACAGGAATGAGATATGGGATTTAGTCAAGTTTCCTAGTGGAAGAAATCCTATTGGTGATAAATGGGTATTCAAAAAGAAGAAGAATGCATCAGTTCAAGTCGAGAAATTCAAATCTCAACTGGTAGCTAAAGGATATTTTCAAATTGAAGGAGTCGAGTTCAGTGATATTTTTTCCCCTGTTGCAAAATTAACTTCCATTAGAACACTATCATCTCTGGTTGCAACATTTGATTTGAAAATAGAACATATGGATGTGAAGACAACGTTCCTACATGGGGACCTAGAAGAATAAATCTACATGAAACAACCTAAATGATTTGTAGTAAAGGACAAGAATTATTTGGTGTGTAAACTGAAAAGATCCCTTTATGGTCTAAAGCGGTCACCAAGGATGTGGTACCAAAAGTTCGACACATACATCCTTAGTTTTGGATTTGTGAGAAGCAAAGTTGATCACTGCATATATTCCAAAGAAGAAGGTGGGTGTTTCATATATGTAGCTTTGTATGTCGACAACATGTTGTTGATTGGAAACAACATGGACGTAATAAAGGAGGTGAAGAATCAGCTATCCTCCAAGTTTGACATGAAGGATCTCGGTGTAACTAACTTAATTCTGGGAATCGATATTAAGAGAGATTGAGCATCTAGAAAGATCTGGTTAAACTAGATGAAGTATATTGAAATGGTTTTGAAACATTTCAACTTGCAGGATTGCAAACCGTTGAAGCTGCAATTCCTGTGGGAGCAACGCTAACTTCTAAACAGTGTCTAAAAACACGGGAAGAAATAGAGGAAATGACATGTGTTCCCTATGCAAGTGTTGTTGGTATTCTAATGTATGTGATGGTATGCCCTCAAACAGACATTTCCCATGGAATGGTAGTGTTGATAAGATAAATGTAGACACCTGGGAAGGAGCACCAGACAATTTTCAAGAAAGTATTCAGGTATTTGTGTGGCACAAAAGACTATGCTATATGCTAGAAAGGAAAAACTGGAGGTGACAATGAATTAAATGTACATGGCTTTGTCGATGCTGACTAGGCTGGATATATGGATCGACGGAGGTTGACTGGTGGATATGTATTCAAGATGTTCACTGGAGAAATCAACTCGATGAGTAAGCGATAGGTGGTCGTAGCCTTGTCAACAATAGAAGTTGAATACATGGCAACCACTCATGGAAGCAAAGAAAAAGTATGGCTGGAAATACTTTGTTCAGGAATCAGGTTTGAGAAGAGAGATATGAAGATAAGTTGTGACAGTCAAAGTGCAATATTTATGGAAAAGAACCCAACTTATCATTCGAAGACTAAGTATATTGATTTACAATACCATTTCGTAAGAGACATGGTGGAAAGAAACAAGGTGTTGTTGGAGAAGGTAGACACGTTGGAAAACATAGAAGACTCATTGACCAAGTCTGTGAGTGTTGTGAAGTTATCTTCATGCAGAGAGGCAATGGGAATTGTTTCCCTTGGTCTGTGAACTAAAGTTCAAAGGTCTCCCAATTTTAGCAAAGAAGAAAAGAAGTGGGATAATGTTGGGTTGTTATATTATTTGTAGTGAAATTCTAGGTGGATCGAATGATAGTCTAATTTGAAGGTCGAGGTAGTTCGACCGGGTAAAATTGAAGTTGATGTGGATCAACAACAAGTCTAAGTTCGAGGTAGTTCGATCGGGTAAAATTGAAGTCGATGTGGATCAATAGCAAGTCGAAGGTCGAGGTTAGTCGATTAGGTAAAGTTGAAGTCAAAGATCTAGGTGGTTTGACATGGTAAGTACATAGACAACTATTCGAAGAGGTCAATAGATAAGAGGTTGGCACGTAGGTGTACGGAAATTGATTGAAGACCGAATGAAGGTCGACTGAAAGTTGACAGGTAATCTGACTTGGTAGTCGACTATAACAGAATCCCGAGATTTGCAGGATTTGTAGTCAATGATCTGCGTGGATCTATAACCATTTTTGGGCACCTATTCTTTAGGTAGTTTCCTACTGTAAATCCTATAAAGAAGGCATGTTGTAATTTTGTAAAGGGTAATGAATCAATCAATTAATCAACAATCATAGAGGTTGTTGGTCATGTAGTTGTAAGTCGAATTGGTTACAGGGTTTTTCTTGTGTAAGTAAGAGGGTATGATGTTGATTGTGTCTTACGTGTGGACCAAGTTTAGACATGTAACCTTTTATTATGAATGAATAAGACAATAAGGAGAAGAACACTCAAGGAATGTTGGTTTCCCCGATTTGGGTTTCCAGGGTAAAATCTTTGTGTATTATGTGCTTGTTGCGTCATTTACTTTCTTGATTAAATCTTTCTACCTCTCTTCTGCTAGGTTTAGCGTGGAAGTGTGTCTCATTTCCTAACATGTGGTTTAACTCAAATCCAAGGTTGTTAATCCAATCTTTGATACCACATGTTAGGATATGAGACACACTTCCATGCTAAACCTAGCATAAGAGAGGAATAAATATTTAACCAAGAAAGTAAATGACACAGCAAGCACAAAGTACATAGATATTTTACGTTGGAAACCAAAGCCAGGAAAACCAACATTCCTTGAGTGTTCTTATCCTTTTCATATTATTTCCTAACAACTATAGGGGTTATCATGACCTACATCTCGTGGGAAATCTGATTTCACCTAAGTGGAATTGATTTTCCTCATCTGGCCTAGAAGAAGCTGAAAACATTGTTTGACCAAGTCGACGAGAGCCACATCATGCAGTTGGAGAAAGAGTTGATCTCTCTCGGTCCTCATTACTTTGAAATAATGGAGGACTATTTGGTGCATGTCAAGGAAATATAGTTGAAGCTAGGTGAATGTGGAGAGAACTACAAGAAGAAGGATGGAAAACTCATTGAGTTGGTCCTAATGAATTTGAAAACACCATTTGATGTGTTCATGTTGACCTTCTGGACCAATTGGAAAGCACACAAGGAAGATGGTAAGGACTACTCCTTTGAAGTTTTCTATGAAATTTTGATTGCTAATCATCATGTATTTCTTGAATAGGTCAAGCTTGGTGGTAAACACTAGGCCCAATTTCTCAATGGCAAGGGAAATATGGATTCTAGGAATAAAATGCAATATGATGCTTCTACACATAAATCTTCATATCATGATCCTAGACCCCAGAGACAACCAAAACAAAGTCAGAAGAAGAATGTGTGTCATTAATATGGAAAGACTAGACATATCGAGAAGAAACTCTTTAAGAAACGAGACAATTTAGAGGAGAAGGTTAAGAGACTTGAAGGAGACATGTTGATTGTTTGTCGACCTACTAATAATTTCACCTTCCAAGTTAGGATTGTTATAGCGCAAGTTGTAGGTTGTCAAAATACTGAACCAACTACAGGGAAAGTGATAAAACTTGGAAATACTACACCCAATGTCACCTCGATGTAGGTCCCACACTTCAAGGGTGACTAGAGCACTCTAAGGAGGCAATCCCGGTGACCAATATTCTAGCATAAAAAAATAAGGTTGTTGTAAACACTTGTTTGCAGAAAATTATTTCATCGTTATGGATGTAAAATTCAATGTATTACAGAAAGAAAATCATCCACTAAAATCCCCTCGAAATTTTCCAAAAAATGCGCTAGACCAAGAAGAATAAGTGTGCAAACTTTGAGCAAAATCCAATGGTTGATAAGAGAGTTATTCAAGCAAATGACTTAGGGTTTGTGCATCCCTAATGGCTGAAGATTTAATTTTATAATATAATAAAGAAGTATCCCCTTGATGGGGATGCCTTAGTGGATGTGAGGTTCCTAAAACACAAGGAATACAATCCACTTTGCCAAAAGTAAAAATGACCAAACATCATGTTTCCCAATGCAATATTTTATTTCTCCAATGTAATAATAAATGACCAGTGCTCTTAATTATTGGGTTAATTGGGTCATGAAAAGAAAGAGATAGAGAAGCTACCTCCTTGGGGGTGTAATCCCTTTTTCTTTCCAAGGAAAGTTTCTCTAGCTAGGGTTTAAGCTAAGAGGGTGTATACCCCTATACTTCTCTTAGCAAACCCTTGTTTAACCAATAACATGAAGAATAAAGTGATGAATACTATGGTGGGAGTGTATTCCCTTATACTTCCCACCTAGCTCCTATCACAATGACCTTGACTTGAAACAAATGATAGCATGAGAGTAAAAACCATGTCCATTCAAGGAAAAATGTCAAGATAATCCACCACATTAGAAAGAGATAAGCCTTCCAAGGCTAGCGCATCACTCCCATCAATCATAACATCGAGAGATAAACATAAACAAGAGCCTAAAGAGACATTTTTTCCAAATATAGAGAAAATTTCAGACCAATACTTCTCATTATGAGGGAGAGTTATCTTAAAATGAGATCTTATGATCTCTTATTTATACAAAATTTCACTAAGGTGACTTGTCCACAAATTAAGGGGTAAACCACAAGACTAGGGGTCAACAACCCTAATATTTCCCCCTTTAAAAAAGTGATATTAAAAATTTAATCTAAAGTTTCACTTTTGCACAAATAAACCCTAATTTTACATGGACGTCTCCCCTTTAGGGGATGTTTTTCCACTTAGAAGAAGTCGTTGTTGTTGGAGAATCATTGTAGGACTCCAAAGGCCACATGTCAAGAATATATACAATATCCTCATGGTGAAGACCCTCTTCTCCTCAAAAATTCCATGTGTAAATGAGTGTCACCTCACCACCAAGCCCTAACCCCCCTAGGTGACATCATGCCTCTAGGAGTGACGTTTTGCCTCTCCTAGGAAAAATGTTTGGCATGTGGGGGATAGGCTATGTCCTAAAATTAAATCTCAAGGCCTTTCAAGTTTGATCTTTCTCATCCGGCATGCAATCCCTTGGCATCCAATCTGTAGGCTTGTTCTCCCAAAATTGTCCACCAACTATGTCCTGCAAAGACAAATGAGAACACCCTCCAAGGATCTCAATTCATAACATCATGATAAGTGAATCCAATCAATAAAAGAGCCACCTAATCATGTGCATGAAATATCACTATACCAAACAATTAAATGCTCAAAAATCATTATGTGACTTGTCAAGCTTGAATATGGGAGGGTTGACAAGGTGTCCTATTGGGTAGATCTTTCCCTAGGTCAAGGAGAGTTTCCAAGAGATCCATATCTAATCCATGTAAAGTGGATGAAGTGGTTGGGGTCAAGAATCAATGGGAATAGGGCTCATGACATACAAGGGGTCGTAGTACCTCATTAATGGGTGCCTTTGTAGAGGGTTTGTGGAACCTTCGTCCGCAATGCACTTTTTCCAAGCCCATCAATTTCCTTTTGTCTTTATTTCTTTGTATTATATTTAAATATAGCATAAGGAGAGGTTGAAGGTCACTTCCCTGGCGTGGTGACCAGATGATGGCAATGTCACCCACAAACACCTAGTGTAAATGAGAAGGTTGTCTCATGATGAGACCCCCTTTCTCTCAACCATGCAACTGAGAGCCATTACCCTGGTTTGGTGACTAGAAGATGGCGATGTCATACCACTAGATATTCATGGATGTGATAGGCCAGCTCGTGATGATACCTCCTATCCTTCAACTAACCTTTTAAGAATTATTTATTATAATGTGGGTCCCCTTTACTCAAAGATAAGTTTTTCACTGCTTTCTTGGGTGATCCCTGGGTGAAGCATATGGAAGTTTTATACAAGGATTTTATATTTTACCCAACATCAATCCCTCTGGGCCTTTAGCCCCTTCTTCCCATAGAATGATGAACAACCCCTTCTTGGGTCAATACACCCTAAAATCCCAAGAGATAAGGAAATGGAGGGAAATAATGATGGAAAGTGGTAATTATGGTTGGGAATGGTATTATGATTCATTAAGGGAGTTCCTATTAGCAAACCCATCCCCAAGGAAGACCACTTACTAGGGCACAATCTCAACCACCAAGGTGAAGCAACAAAAAAAGCATAATTTCCAAGCATATATCATGAAATATAGAGCAATATGAGATACAACATACTTAATTGGCTTAAATATTGAAATTATGGTCACCATAATACTAACTTATACCTCATGGAGTAAGGCTCACTACCTTCCGAAATCCAACTGATGTGGTGGATTCCATCTCGAAATTTGTGACCCTTTGTGGTGGTGAGAGGGTTTCCATTTGTGAAAAATGGTATTGTTGTTCATGTAGTCTCTCAACACTCCATATCTGCAACCTAAGGGCCTCGAGACATAATATACTTAGTTATCCACAAAATGGGGATAACATTTGGCTCCTACTTGGGGACATGTGTTCGTCGTAGAGTGCATGAGAACCACAACATCTCCTGGTAGACCTGTGCCTACAAGGAAACATCAAAATGTCAAGTGCAGGATGGTTTATTCATCCTTGTTCTCATATGATCATAATCAAAACCAACTAATCTAGAAAAGGAAAATTTTGACATTTTTTCAAAAAATTCTAAACTAAGCATGAAATCAATATGCAAGTAGAACAAAATGAAAATGAAATACATCTAAACTAGTATGAGAAATCAATATCCAAATGCAGGGAATCAAAATGACTTACCTACTTATCTGGGGCATGGGCCCTAAATAAGTCATGTGACCTAGATTTGAGGTTGGAGAAGAGATCCATCTACTGGTAGCAGCATCTTCCTCCCGTCTAATGTTGTCATATAATACCTTTCTTTGTTAGACTTCTTCCTAATGATGTAAGGGCCAACCCATGAATTGTTATCTTTTTGGTCATATCTGAGCTTGTGTTAATCCCTAATATTGGCTCATTACCCCTTAATTGGGGCATATTATATTAGTAATGTTATTTTATTTATGTCGGCTTTAGGCCATTAGTTGTAATTATACCTCCTAGTCTCCTATATATACCAAGGAGACATTTTCATTT